>CM055271.1:92592670-92658865 GCA_029237695.1 Conchocele bisecta | reverse complement strand
TCAATGTCTACTCGAGAAAAATTACTATTCAAATGTATACATGTAAGTATAACGACTAGCTGACCATGTAACGGTGACCTTAATTCAAATAAAATCTGAAAACGTAAACACATACACATTGGTTTGGAAATATATGTTTTAGTGTAATTACGAGTTAATATCTTTGGAGGAACAACATTCTTAGATGTTTTTTTTTTCAAGAACATGTTCGACCCATGGACATCTTAAACATAAATGTACATGTCTACCTACATAGAAGTATTATAGATTAAATGTGGTAGTCATGATGATATGTTTGCTAGCAACATTCCCAATCCCTAGTATAGCAGCCTGGTTGATCATGAGCTACACTGGTCAAAATATTTTATTTTGATATGGCTCATGTTGTTGGCTTGAAACAGAAGAAATGTTTGACGTATGCATATGGTGTCCGCGACCAGTGTAGCCCCAGATCAGCCTGCGCATAATCCGTGCAGTCTGATCAGTCCTACACGGTGTGTTATTTATTCAGTAAAACCCATGTATGTTGTCTAACAACCAGGGGCCCGTTTCACTAAACTTAGTACGACTAAAAAGTTCGTTAAAGTGCAAAAATTAGGATCGTCTGCAAAATTCAATTGATGGATTTACATTTATTGAGCATAGGCAAAGCATATACTCAATACATGTAAATCCAATAATTGTTTACACGAAAACAATTTTAATGTGAAATTTACAGACTATCATAATTCTGCACTTATTAACATTTTAGTCGTACAAAGTTTAGTGAAACGGGCCCCAGTATTTATCCCGTCACCACAGTGAGTATGTGCCGTGAAACACGGTGCCGTGAAACATTTGTGATATCCTGTCAATACGACCTAATCACTGCGTATGAATATGTGCGGTGGCTGGGGTTATTTGTATTGCATTTTAAAGTATTTGTAGGTGTTGACGGGATAAATAGAATAGTAGGTTAGTGCCGTGAATGGGAAAATAATATCTGGCGCGGCACGAAAATGTTTCCTAAGCTTTGCTATATATTTGCCATTTACGGCACTAACCTACTATTCTCTATATATCAGACTGCATGAATGTGCTGGAAGATTATGATCTAGATTGATCAGAAATGCCAAAAGCTCCATAGAAGCTCACTATAAATCAAATACCTACTGTTCCACGTTTTGCTGAACTTTTGGCTATTACACACATCTAAAACATATGTAAATGTAACTATATTTTCATCAATAATACAAATTTACCCTCCCAAATTTATTTGATGAAATTCCATAAAATAATGGTTTTATTGCGAAAAACGATTTTCCTACTTTTGTTTTCCTTGTTACATTATTTCAAATCTATCTCGCCAGGTTTCGGAGTCCATTTCCAAACATTTTAGTTTTTAGCACCCTCCTCGTCACTCTTAAGCCCCATAGGAAAATCGCTTTTTTCGCAATAAAATCAATATTTGTTGGAATTTCATAAAATGAACTTACATTTAAATTTTATTTTTTAGATTTGGTGTGTGCAATAGCCAAAAGTTCGTCGGCAGCAAAACATGGAACAGACAGTAGACATCATTGAGACACTCAGTATGTGTATGGAGAGCTAACCTACCTGGGACAGACAGTAGACATTATTGAGACACTCAGTATGTGTATGGAGAGCTAACCTACCTGGGGACAGACAGTAGACATCATTGAGACACTCAGTATGTGTATGGAGAGCTAACCTACCTGGAACAGACAGTAGACATCATTGAGACACTCAGTATGTGTATGGAGAGCTAAACCTACCTGGGACAGACAGTAGACATCATTGAGACACTCAGTATGTGTATGGAGAGCTAACCTACCTGGGACAGACAGTAGACATTATTGAGACACTCAGTATGTGTATGGAGAGCTAACCTACCTGGACAGACAGTAGACATCATTGAGACACTCAGTATGTGTATGGAGAGCTAACCTACCTGGGACAGACAGTAGACATCATTGAGACACTCAGTATGTGTATGGAGAGCTAACCTACCTGGGACAGACAGTAGACATGATTGAGACACTCAGTATGTGTATGGAGAGCTAACCTACCTGGGACAGACAGTAGACATGATTGAGACACTCAGTATGTGTATGGAGAGCTAACCTACCTGGGACAGACAGTAGACATTATTGAGACACTCAGTATGTGTATGGAGAGCTAACCTACCTGAGACAGACAGTAGACATCATTGAGACACTCAGTATGTGTATGGAGAGCTAACCTACCTGGGACAGACAGTAGACATTATTGAGACACTCAGTATGTGTATGGAGAGCTAACCTACCTGGGACAGACAGTAGACATTATTGAGACACTCAGTATGTATGGAGAGCTAACCTACCTGGGACAGACAGTAGACTTCATTGAGACACTCAGTATGTGTATGGAGAGCTAACCTACCTGGGACAGACAGTAGACATTATTGAGACACTCAGTATGTGTATGGAGAGCTAACCTACCTGGGACAGACAGTAGACATTATTGAGACACTCAGTAATGTGTATGGAGAGCTAACCTACCTGGGACAGACAGTAGACATTATTGAGACACTCAGTATGTGTATGGAGAGCTAACCTACCTGGGACAGACAGTAGACATCATTGAGACACTCAGTATGTGTATGGAGAGCTAACCTACCTGGGACAGACAGTAGACATTATTGAGACACTCAGTATGTGTATGGAGAGCTAACCTACCTGGGACAGACAGTAGACATTATTGAGACACTCAGTATGTGTATGGAGAGCTAACCTACCTGGGACAGACAGTAGACATTATTGAGACACTCAGTATGTGTATGGAGAGCTAACCTACCTGGGACAGACAGTAGACATTATTGAGACACTCAGTATGTGTATGGAGAGCTAACCTACCTGGGACAGACAGTAGACATCATTGAGACACTCAGTATGTGTATGGAGAGCTAACCTACCTGGGACAGACAGTAGACATCATTGAGACACTCAGTATGTGTATGGAGAGCTAACCTACCTGGGACAGACAGTAGACATCATTGAGACACTCAGTATGTGTATGGAGAGCTAACCTACCTGGGACAGACAGTAGACATCATTGAGACACTCAGTATGTGTATGGAGAGCTAACCTACCTGGGACAGACAGTAGACATCATTGAGACACTCAGTATGTGTATGGAGAGCTAACCTACCTGGGACAGACAGTAGACATCATTGAGACACTCAGTATGTGTATGGAGAGCTAACCTACCTGGGACAGACAGTAGACATTATTGAGACACTCAGTATGTGTATGGAGAGCTAACCTACCTGGGACAGACAGTAGACATTATTGAGACACTCAGTATGTGTATGGAGAGCTAACCTACCTGGAACAGACAGTAGACATCATTGAGACACTCAGTATGTGTATGGAGAGCTAACCTACCTGGGACAGACAGTAGACATCATTGAGACACTCAGTATGTGTATGGAGAGCTAACCTACCTGGGACAGACAGTAGACATCATTGAGACACTCAGTATGTGTATGGAGAGCTAACCTACCTGGGACAGACAGTAGACGTCATTGAGACACTCAGTATGTGTATGGAGAGCTAACCTACCTGGGACAGACAGTAGACGTCATTGAGACACTCAGTATGTGTATGGAGAGCTACCTACCTGGAACAGACAGTAGACATCATTGAGACACTCAGTAGTGTATGGAGAGCTAACCTACCTGGGACAGACAGTAGACATCATTGAGACACTCAGTATGTGTATGGAGAGCTAACCTACCTGGAACAGACAGTAGACATCATTGAGACACTCAGTATGTGTATGGAGAGCTAACCTACCTGGGACAGACAGTAGACATCATTGAGACACTCAGTATGTGTATGGAGAGCTAACCTACCTGGGACAGACAGTAGACATCATTGAGACACTCAGTATGTGTATGGAGAGCTAACCTACCTGGGACAGACAGTAGACATCATTGAGACACTCAGTATGTGTAGGAGAGCTAACCTACCTGGGACAGACAGTAGACATCATTGAGACACTCAGTATGTGTATGGAGAGCTAACCTACCTGGGACAGACAGTAGACATCATTGAGACACTCAGTATGTGTATGGAGAGCTAACCTACCTGGGACAGACAGTAGACATCATTGAGACACTCAGTATGTGTATGGAGAGCTAACCTACCTGGGACAGACAGTAGACATCATTGAGACACTCAGTATGTGTATGGAGAGCTAACCTACCTGGGACAGACAGTAGACATCATTGAGACACTCAGTATGTGTATGGAGAGCTAACCTACCTGGGACAGACAGTAGACATCATTGAGACACTCAGTATGTGTATGGAGAGCTAACCTACCTGGGACAGACAGTAGACATTATTGAGACACTCAGTATGTGTATGGAGAGCTAACCTACCTGGGACAGACAGTAGACATATTGAGACACTCAGTATGTGTATGGAGAGCTAACCTACCTGGAACAGACAGTAGACATCATTGAGACACTCAGTATGTGTATGGAGAGCTAACCTACCTGAGACAGACAGTAGACATAATTGAGACACTCAGTATGTGTATGGAGAGCTAACCTACCTGGGACAGACAGTAGACATCATTGAGACACACAGTATGTGTATGGAGAGCTAACCTACCTGGGACAGACAGTAGACATTATTGAGACACTCAGTATGTGTATGGAGAGCTAACCTACCTGGGACAGACAGTAGACATTATTGAGACACTCAGTATGTGTATGGAGAGCTAACCTACCTGGGACAGACAGTAGACATCATTGAGACACTCAGTATGTGTATGGAGAGCTAACCTACCTGGAACAGACAGTAGACATTATTGAGACACTCAGTATGTGTATGGAGAGCTAACCTACCTGGGACAGACAGTAGACATCATTGAGACACTCAGTATGTGTATGGAGAGCTAACCTACCTGGAACAGACAGTAGACATTATTGAGACACTCAGTATGTGTATGGAGAGCTAACCTACCTGGAACAGACAGTAGACATCATTGAGACACTCAGTATGTGTATGGAGAGCTAACCTACCTGGGACAGACAGTAGACATTATTGAGACACTCAGTATGTGTATGGAGAGCTAACCTACCTGGGACAGACAGTAGACATTATTGAGACACTCAGTATGTGTAGGAGAGCTAACCTACCTGGGACAGACGTAGACATCATTGAGACACTCAGTATGTTTATGGAGAGCTAACCTACCTGGGACAGACAGTAGACATCATTGAGACACTCAGTATGTGTATGGAGAGCTAACCTACCTGGGACAGACAGTAGACATCATTGAGACACTCAGTATATGTATGGAGAGCTAACCTACCTGGAACAGACAGTAGACATCATTGAGACACTCAGTATGTGTATGGAGAGCTAACCTACCTGGGACAGACAGTAGACATCATTGAGACACTCAGTATGTGTATGAGAGCTAACCTACCTGGGACAGACAGTAGACATTATTAGACACTCAGTATGTGTATGGAGAGCTAACAGACAGTAGACATTATTGAGACACTCAGTATGTGTATGGAGAGCTAACCTACCTGGGACAGACAGTAGACATCATTGAGACACTCAGTATGTGTATGGAGAGCTAACCTACCTGGACAGACAGTAGACATCATTGAGACACTCAGTATGTGTATGGAGAGCTAACCTACCTGGGACAGACAGTAGACATTATTGAGTACACTCAGTATGTGTATGGAGAGCTAACCTACCTGGGACAGACAGTAGACACATTGAGACACTCAGTATGTGTATGGAGAGCTAACCTACCTGGAACAGACAGTAGACATCATTGAGACACTCAGTATGTGTATGGAGAGCTAACCTACCTGGGACAGACAGTAGACATCATTGAGACACTCAGTATGTGTATGGAGAGCTAACAGACAGTAGACATCATTGAGACACTCAGTATGTGTATGGAGAGCTAACCTACCTGGGACAGACAGTAGACATCATTGAGACACTCAGTATGTGTATGGAGAGCTAACCTACCTGGAACAGACAGTAGACATCATTGAGACACTCAGTATGTGTATGGAGAGCTAACCTACCTGGAACAGACAGTAGACATTATTGAGACACTCAGTATGTGTATGGAGAGCTAACCTACCTGGGACAGACAGTAGACATCATTGAGACACTCAGTATGTGTATGGAGAGCTAACCTACCTGGGACAGACAGTAGACATTATTGAGACACTCAGTATGTGTATGGAGAGCTAACCTACCTGGGACAGACAGTAGACATCATTGAGACACTCAGTATGTGTATGGAGAGCTAACCTACCTGGGACAGACAGTAGACATCATTGAGACACTCAGTATGTGTATGGAGAGCTAACCTACCTGGGACAGACAGTAGACATCATTGAGACACTCAGTATGTGTATGGAGAGCTAACCTACCTGGGACAGACAGTAGACATTATTGAGACACTCAGTATGTGTATGGAGAGCTAACCTACCTGGGACAGACAGTAGACATCATTGAGACACTCAGTATGTGTATGGAGAGCTAACCTACCTGGGACAGACAGTAGACATCATTGAGACACTCAGTATGTGTATGGAGAGCTAACCTACCTGGGACAGACAGTAGACATCATTGAGACACTCAGTATGTGTATGGAGAGCTAACCTACCTGGAACAGACAGTAGACATCATTGAGACACTCAGTATGTGTATGGAGAGCTAACCTACCTGGGACAGACAGTAGACATCATTGAGACACTCAGTATGTGTATGGAGAGCTAACCTACCTGGGACAGACAGTAGACATCATTGAGACACTCTGTATGTGTATGGAGAGCTAACCTACCTGGAACAGACAGTAGACATCATTGAGACACTCAGTATGTGTATGGAGAGCTAACCTACCTGGGACAGACAGTAGGTACATTATTGAGACATCAGTATGTGTATGGAGAGCTAACCTACCTGGGACAGACAGTAGACATTCATTGAGACACTCAGTATGTGTATGGAGAGCTAACCTACCTGGGACAGACAGTAGACATCATTGAGACACTCAGTATGTGTATGGAGAGCTAACCTACCTGGGGGCCGTTTCACGTAACTTCGTACCACTAAAATGTTCATAAGTGCACATTTATGATAGCCTGTAAATTTCACATTTACAATGTTTTCTTGTAAACAATTATTTGATTTACATTTATTGAGCATATTGCTCAATAAATGTAAATCCATCTATTGAAATTCCAGACGATCCTAAATTTGGACGTACGAACATGTTATTCGTATGAAGTTAGTGAAACGTGCCCCTGAGCTACATTGAACCTCTCTAAACCAGCCACCATTTGGTTGCATGTAAAAATGTCAACTGCAACTCTCCAGTAGCCGATTTCACCAACATTGCAAAGTATACTTATCTTGCTAAGTGCACTTTGAGGGAGACATTTCAATTTAAGGATAAATTTATTGTTTTTATTTAATGAAATAAAATATTTTCTGACCAAATTATTACACTGAACTAATTACATTATCACAGCTAAAACGGCTGTGATAATGTAATACATTCAGTATAATAATTCTGCATAGAACTGACGACTGCATTAATTTGATGATTAAAAGGCTTTTAATTTTAATCATCAAATTAATGCAGTCGTTTATTCTATATCAAATAATGCATTTTGGGAAAATATAAATGATTGCACCCTCCAAGTATACTTAGCTAGATAAGTATGCTTAGCAATTATTGTGAAATCGGCTACTGGGCGGACTGTTTAGAGCGATTTCACTGTATTTACCTTTGTTTCCCTGCAAAATGATTACATTTAGCATAATATGTTTGCCCACCGAAACTACATTGGCCCGACACTGTCTTTACTTCACTCAAAGCATCGCCGGATTTCCTAAGTATTTATTTCGAAATGTACGGCATATATTGTTCATTATACTGTATGTATTATATTATCACAGCCATTGGCTGTGATAATGTAATAAAGTTAGTATAATTCTGCATACTTTTAATCATCAAATATATGCAGTCGTTAGTTTTATATGAAATATTGCATTTCGGGAGAAATAAATGATTACTCCCTCAAAGTATACTTAGGCTACAGGACTAATATTGTCTGAATATAGGTCCTAGCTAGCTGTAGTAATATATGTTTAGAACACGATGCTAAGACGTGTATTTAGCAACTTACGTTGTACTCCTTATGTTGTGAAACTGGCCGAGTTCTTGCACCTACTGACATCTCACGTATAGTTCCTCTGCTTATGTATATCGTCATAGTTCAATGCTTGGCCGCACAGTTATTACAAAACGCGAATCGCTATTCGTATTTGCAGGTAAAAATGTGTCTGTGACGGGAGAAATCGGTTTTGCGACCAGAGTAGATCCGGATCAGCCTGCGCGGATGATCAGGATCTGCTCAGATCGCCATTTAGTCAGTGAAACACATAGCCTGCTTCTTCAACAAAGGGTATATTATATTGTCATTTTCATGATACAAGAACGTGATCAGAAGGACCACTTTGGCATAAGCCCGATTTCTCTTGTCACATCCACAAATGACAAGGGTGTCTAGCCAATTAATAATATAATTATATCATAGAAATATCTGATGTTCAAGTGTGACAACGAGGCTGCTTTAATTGTGTTACATTTTAATGACAATGTGTCCCGGGTACATGTATGTGTAGAATGTGAGGAAATAGTTAATGAACAAATCATTCCATAACTTGCCCATATCATCATCATATTCTCATTGCTTACATGTAATTCCAAATTAATGTAATATAATATAGATTTCATGTCATATTTATTTAACAGGACTGTTGGGAATGTTACCTTCCCTACTGTGCGCCATTCGCCTGTGTCTATAGTTTGCTCTCTTAGGCTTACAGGTAGTTTTACCTTCCCTATTCATTCACGTGCAAATCGTAATGCACGATGTTGTCTATAACCGATTAATCGAATATATCAATCCTACAAGATACAGATACACTATTTTATTTCCAATTATGGGTCCACAAGGGACAAATAATTCCATAATTTTCGACAAACAAGAACAACCTAAAATTGTGGCGTCGAAATATGGATCAATGATATATGCAGATAGAAACAACTGAATTATTAGCAACAATGATGACCATGATAATGGGTCTGGGGCTCGTTTCACTAAACTTTGTACGACTAAAATGTTCGTAAGTGCAAACTTATGATAGTCTGTAAATTTCACATAAACAATGTTTTCTTGTAAACAAGTATTGTATTTACATTTATTGAGCATAGGCTGCATATGCAGCCTATGCCCAATAAATGTAAATCCATCAATTGAAATTTTCAGACGATCATCAATTTGCGCTTACTAACATTTTAGTCGTACGAAGTTTAGTGAGACGGGCCCCAGGTCAACAAGCGCAGCCAATGCACATACTCACTTTCACAGCCACATGCCCAGTTATAAAAGTTATTGTGCCGACAGGTGCGCAAGGGATGAAATTCACGCTTTCAGCCAGTATAACCCTTTATTGAGATGTCCAACAATAAGTATGAGGTAAAGGACTGAAAATAGAAAAATAAAAAAACTATAAGTATTCATGTTGATTAACTAAAAAATGTTTTCCAAGGGTGTCGTTAGCTTGAACAAAAGGTGGTTCGAAATATACATTGGCCCTGCGTGACCAGTGTAGACCCAGATCTGCCTGCCCATCCGAGCAGTCTGATCATGTTCTACACTGCTCACAATCAGTGTAGACCTAGAACAGCCTGACAGACTGGATAGAACCAGTACTCTGAAGTAAACAGAAATGCACTGGCAAAGAAGGTGGCGAGGGGCACAGCAATTTCCCACCAAATTTACAATATATGACTAGAAAACACTTGCAGTCACATGACTAGCGAATACTGGCATATGATGAACATAATTTACGAGTACGAAACAGGTCGACTCCAAATTGCAATGGTGCGAAAGTACAAGAGCGAAGCTCTTCGAGAATATCTCAAGCAAATTCTCATGCTACTCAACACGAGTTAACCTGACAATAATTCTAAACGAAGGTCTAATATGTAATACAAAATACAAGCATGATCTTACATCGTGATCGAGGGGCTAAATAAAGGCTTAATTTGTAATGTTTTGACTCGATCAGTCCAGAACGCAGGTGTCGCATAGAAAATGGACTGGTGTGAAACGCCGTCTTCCGGCCGTTGCGAATTCACACGGGAAAAGCTTCGGGCTAGTTCGCACCAAAACAAATGTGGCGAGGATACCGAAAGACGGTTCTAGCACAGTTATACATGTAATAAGGTCAAATTCACAAGTACATGTAAGCCATTGTGGTTAGACCTGTAGCCGATTTCATCAAAATTGCAAATAATACTTATCTAGCAAAGTATACTTTGAGGGAGTGATCATTTATGTTTCCCGAAATGCATTATTTCATATAGAACTAACCACTGCATCTATTTAATGATTAAAAGTATGCATAATTATGATATTGAATTTATTACATTATCAAAGCCAAAATCGCTGTGATAATTTAATAAATTCAGTATAATAAAAATTAATAAATTTATCCTTAAAATCAAAAATTCTCCCTCAAAGTATACTTTGCTAAATAATTATACTTTGCAAAGTTGGTGAAATAGGCTACAGGGCCTACACCGACGGCCATTCAATCAAACTAACCCGGTTTGTGTCCACGAATGACAACCTTGCATAGTTTAAACGATATGTATTTAAGGAATACAACCATGAATTGTTGCGTTTACTGTAGTATGAAAAACAGTTGATCTGTTTAAAGTGCATGGAGGACTTTAAACCGACCAAATGTTTTTCATACTACAGTAAACGGAACCGCCCATGGTTTAATTACTTTTATTTACACTGTATTTTCGGATAGTTTGAAAGATGTAAATAACCAAATACGGCATTAAAATTAGGAATCATAATGGTTTTACGTCATTGTGTCGCAGTTCATAGAACAGCGACGTTGTCGGTCAATAGCGTGACGTTATTGACAACGACGATGGCCTTCATGTATTTTAATGACGTCAAACAAACTTTAACGTCGCGCGACGTCGCTTGTGGCTAATGAAATGTACTGGGATATAAACGCAATACGTTGACTGGGCGTTTGCATTTCATGAATTGAAGGCCAGTGTACATATTTCATACTATGACAAGTGAAATAAATATTTGAGAATACAACTTAGAACAGGATTAGAAAACAAGCTTTTACGCTTATGTGAATTCTTCTCCTGGAGAAGATCAGTTTTACAATATGGCTAAGGAACAAATTTGTGAAACACGGTAACATTGTTTGAACCTTTATCCCGTCAACACAGTGCGTATGTGCCGTGAAACACGGTGCCGTGAAACATTTTTGATATCCAGTCAATACTATTTTTGCATTTTACAGCCATTTGTAGGTGTTGACGAGATAAATAGAATAGTAGGTTAGTGCCGTGAATGGGAAAACAATATCTGGCGCGGCACGGAAATGGGATGTGCTCGGCAGAGCCTCGCCCATCCCGTTTCCTGAGCCTTGCCAGATATGTTTTCCCATTCACGGCACTAACCTACTATTCTCTATCTATTTTCCTTATTTCTGAACCAAAGTATATGTTGTGACCACTCATTTGAACCGTTTTGTTTGGATAATATTAAATTTTATAAAAATTTAAGAATGAGCCTTCTTTTTATTTCGTGAAATTTTGTCAAATATTGATTTTATTACGAAACAATTATTTGTCTGTGGGAATTTAACATGGGGAAAAGGAGATGCAGGAGCTGTGAGAGGAGTCAGAAAACGAAATATTTTGGAAATTGGCTCCGAAACCCGGCTAGATAGCTTGGAAATGATCTAGCTAAGAAAACAAAAGTTAAATTTTGAAAATCGGTCAAGCATTTCTCACAATAAAATCAATACTTGACCAAATTTCACGAAATAAAAAGAAGGTTCATTCTTAAATGTTGCTTTAATTTAATATTAAACGTATCGAAAAAAATATTGTTTTTACATTGTTTACAAAGTCGTAAAATTTGGACAGCTTTTGTGAAACAGACAGTAGTAATACACGTCTCAATAGCCCTCTCATCAGCCGGCCCGTATGAAGATAGTCGGGAAAGTGAAGTGCATGTAATTGGTGACGCGTCTGTAGCCGATTTCACTAACATTGCTAAGCATACTTATCTAGCTAAGCTTACTTTGAGGGAGTAATCATTTATTTTCCTCGAAATGCATTATATCATATAGAAGTAACGAGTGCATATATTTGATGATTAAAAGTGTGCAGAATTATTATACTGAATGTATTACATCATCAATGTGTAATCAATTCAGGAAAACAAAATTCTGCCAGACACAGGTACCTGTGAATGAATCAGGCTCACTATGAGGTCGTAATTTCTATGTGGAATTATAGCGGTATAGCAATTATAGGCTGAACATGATCACTAAATGCACCGCTGGCTGAAAATGGACCTACTGGCATGTACAAGTACAAGTACAAAAGTACAAAACTCTTTATTCACTCAGTCCATACAAAATGGTATCATGAGGTTCACGTTAATATATAGAGGATATTCATATTTTTGCCTAACGGCACTCGTGAAATATAGACATTACACACCACTCGATGAACATATATGTGTCATATTCGTTGCAAAAATATGAATATTCTATTTATTATATACCGCTCCATGGAAATTAGCAGTTTTTTAGACTGTCTACGGTAATGAATGTGTATTTGCAGCCTATTTGTAGTCCGGCACTGCAGATGCGCGTTATGAATATAGATAGCGGAAGTAATCGTATTTTCACCGGAAGTTGTTTATTTCATCGATGAGAACATATGACTTTTATTACATCGTATAACTATGTATTTCATGCGTAGGTACATGTATATAATAAAAATTCATACACGAGGCAAACAAGAATATTACAACGTTCATGTTTATATATTACAGTATACACGATACTGAGGTGTTAAACAATAACATCAGGTATGTAAATTGACCCTTTTACTCCTAAATATTGGACGACCGTGGACGACCGACATACATGTACATGTAGTACCATACAAGGTTCCACAGCTGATAATAATGTTATCCATACATACTTCCCTTGTAAACATGATTGGATATAGATACAGTGAAACCTCTGTAAACCGGACACCCTAGATAGTATTGTGCTTAATTTAGATGGTTTGCAATGTAATTTGTTTCATTGTCCTGTCTGTTCATGACTGTAAGTGACAATATTGGTCATCGAGTGCTTAATTACAGTGAAACCCCTCTAAACCGGACACCTTAGATAGTATTGTGCTTAATTTAGATGGTTTGCAATGTAATTTGTTTCATTGTCCTGTCTGTTCATGACTGTAAATGACAATATTGGTCATCGAGTGCTTAATTACAGTGAAACCCCTCTAAACCGGACACCTTCGAGAGTAGTGTGCTTAATTTAGATGGTTTACAATGTAATTTGTTTCATTGTCCTGTCTGTTCATGACTGTAAATGACAATATTGGTCATCGAGTGCTTAATTACAGTGACACCCCTCTAAACCGGACACCCTCGGGACCTCCCAGGGTGTTCGGTTTCGAGAGGTTCCACTGTAAATAGTATATGGATGTGACTGGAGAAATGGGGCTTTTTGGGAATTGTGACCAGTGTACCTTACCTCCTGATCAAACAGCAAACTCATGTAGCCTGGTAGCGATTTATATTGCTAGTTAGAATCGTAACGGGTGTTTCATTATTGGAATGGCGAACAGTACAGATCCTGACCAAACTGTGGGGATGCACATGCTGATATGGATCTGCTCTGGTCGCACAACCCTTAACCCCCATTTCTCCAGTCACAGCGACATACATTGTATGTGGCAATTGTCTTGTTATGTATTCTATACGGCGCTGTATGCCGTTTTATTTGACCGTTTATACATCATTACATACATGTATCATACGTTATATTTTCATTGCACAGTTTTCATTGTCCGTTCTCTGTCAAACGATGAATTTGGCCCAGTATCCAATCACACGGTGGAGAATCACGTGGTCCGTTGTTTACGATCTCAAAATGGCAGCATTATTATTATTTGTTCAGGTGAGGCATTTAATTAATACAATGTATACATAATTAAAACAATATGATGCTTTCACGTGACGCAATGAATTAGTATAAATAATTATAATATATCATCCCTCAGTTGCATATGCAAATAGCCTAATACCACCGAGAGTCATTAACAGTAAAATAAATATGAATAAATGATTATATCTGTATAGCGGGCGCTGGTAATGTTTAGAACTGGTGGATTAGTGACACAATGATAACAATTACTTATTTAATACCTATAATGTATAATGAAAGCGTTGTGCCTACTGAGTGGGCATGTTACGGAGCCCCGCAGGGGACGTAGAATTCTTTTTTTTATTAATTCGTTCCCACGAATAAACAATTCGTTCCCACAAATTAACAATTCGTTCCCACAAATTAACAATTCGTTCCCTCAATTTAACAATTCGTTCCCACAAATTAACAATTCGTTCCCTCAATTTAACAATTCGTTCCCACGAATAAACAATTTGTTCCCTCATTTTAACAATTCGTTCCCACGAAATAACAATTCGTTCCCACGGAAACTAATTGTTAATTCGTGGTAACGAATTGTTATATCGTGGACACGAATTGTTAATTCGAGGGAACGAATTGTTAAATTGATGGAACGAATTGTCATTTCGTGGGAAGGAATTGATAATTTGAGGGAACGAATTGTTATCTCGTGGGAATGAATTTTCATATCCAGGGAACGAATTGTTAAATTGAGGGAACGAATTATTGTATCGAGGGAACGAATTGTTAAATTGAGGGAACGAATTGTTATTTCGTGGGAACGAATTAATTAAAAAATTCAATGTCCCCTGCTGGACTCCGTAGCATGTACATTTAAGTTGCACAATGCATGCGCATGCTATCTACCCAGCAACGTGGACAAACATTGTAACGTCATTATGTGAGCGCGGTATGTTTGACATGTGGGTAATAATTACGTGTCAGACTTTTTTGACATTGTTATTGATTTTATGAATATGAATTGTTACTTTAATTAATATGTGAATTGCAGAATTAGGACTTACAGCATATGCTTACAACATACTAGGTAAGATATACTCTCAGCTATTACTAAACAGACTTACAAAATGGACCGAAACTCACCAAGTTATCTCAAACAATCAATTTGGCTTTCAAAAGGGGAAATCGACAGTTGACGCTATTTTTATACTACACTCTATTATCACAAAAAAACACTAAATGCAGGAGAGAAACTATACTGCGCTTTTATAGATTTTATAGATTTTGAAAAAGCTTTTGACAAAATTGACAGGAATTTTTTATGGGCTAAACTACTATCCGAAAATGTCAGTTCCAAAATGGTAAACACTCTAAAATCAATGTATGCTGTAGTAAAGTCTTGTATACGATATAATTCGGTAAAATCTGATTTTTTTTTTTGACTCGCACATGGGCGTAAAGCAGGGGGATCCTGGGTCAGCTCTGATGTTCATGATGTTTATAAACGATATCTCGCATAATATTAACACAGATATGGAGGGTATATTCTCTAGCAATGAGCTGACGCTGTTCCTCATACTTTACGCCGATGACCAAGTACTTTTCGCAAAAAAACCCGAAACACTACAAATCAATGCTAAATGATGTAGGTCAATACTGCCAAACATGGGGCCTCAAAATAAAATTAATATCACCAAAACCAAAACAATGATTTTCGAAAAAGGTAGACATACACGGTTCGATTTCCATCTGGGGAACACTATATTAGAAAACAGTCACACATTTAAGTACCTTGGAATTCACCTGTTTAAAAACGGGAATTGGTTCAGAACTCAAAAATTAATTGCACAACACGCTTCACTAGCACTTCACAATTTATTCAAAATTCTAAACGAAACAGAGCTAAACACCACAGAAAAATGTAAATTATTCGACAGTCTAGTGCTTTCACGATTAAATTATGGGTCAGAAATATGGGGAATGCATGATGGGAAAAACATAGAATTAATACACACTCAATTTTGCAGAAGAGTTTTGGGAGTTAAGAAATCAACAAATTTGGAGGGACATTTATGGGGAATTAGGTAGGGACCGTACTATATCAATCGTAAACTAAACATGCTTAAATACTGGATCAAAATACTCAAACTGGGCCACACGTCTTTACCAGACACGGCATATACAATGTTAAAAATAGACGCAGACCAAAATATTTCATATAATGGACTAACTGGGCATATCAAATTAAAGAATCTTCTATATACACACGGGTTAGGCAAATTTATGGGATTCACAAACTGAAATTGACATATCTTTCATAAGCATCAAACAGCGTATACTCGACACATACCACCAAACATGGCACGCACACATTACCCAATCGAATAGACTAGAATCATACGTCCGTTTTAAACACGAATTTGGCCTCGAAACATATCTAGATAACATAAAATGAAAGTAAATATCGCACCGCATTAAGCCGATTCAGACTATCATCTCATAAATTAGCAATAGAGCAGGGACGATATACAAATACACCACGAAACGAACGAATATGCACCCATTGCACCCAAAACGTAATTGAAAACGAATACCATGTACTTCTCGTATGTCCACTATACCGCGAACTAAGAAAAAAATATTTTAAACCGTATTATTGTAGATGGCCCACTGTACGCAAATTCAATTCACTAATGTCATCACAATCAAAACCCGTTCTTATAAATCTTTCGAAATATATTTACTTCGCGATGAATCTACGAAACTAAAACACAAGACCTAAATTACTGCATACAAGCGGCATACTCACTATAAACTTCAAATGGGAGGATTCAAATGAACCGCGAATCATATGGATAAACAAAAAATACACGCCACTGGACCACTAAATCTACCTGCATTGGGACGATTATAATTACCCGCATACCGACACATCACATATTTAAACTCCATATTCGCTAACATAGAATGCTACCTGTATGCACTAAAATAGATAACCGGACCATGATTGCTGGTGTGTGGGTCGTGTCGTGGCAAAACCGGCGTACCGGCTTGGTGCGGTGTGCCGGTTTTGACAGAACATGACACATACATCACAATTAAGTTCATTTACTAATGCTATAATGCTTCCAGAAAATTCACGCCATGTATATCATTATCCGATAATCTGTATGAACCACTCCAGGAAACCATGTTTTTCACCACCATAAACAAGAAATATGTAGGCTATAAGCATGTATATGTTTAATGCTGAATAAAATATTTGTATTTGTATTTGTATATGCTACCCATGCAGACCCAGATCACTCAGTTTACTGTTTGGTGTAATATAATTGATAGGCGTCCGTTGTCCTGGTTTTTCTACATGTGATTAACTACATTATATCATATGTTCTACTTCACATTTTCAGTTTTGTGTCAAACGCCAGAAGAGGTGAAAGTGGCTGATGGCTTGAACACACAAAGATGGCCACTCCATGTGCCGTATAGGATACAGTAACGAGGCAATGTTCAAATATATGGTATACATATATTCCATCACATTTACGAAGCAATTATCTTTGAATCAAAGAATGATCAGGTATAGAACGGGTCCTTATCACAGAGCAGTGTTTCATCGTAACTGATTTCGAAGAATACTGAAATATGTCCTTCAAATGGAATCGAACGTTGGCAATATAATGACAATTGTCTGCCATTTATTTGCTTCCTTCATGCATGAAAACACATGTTTAACTGACATTCTGCCCCAGTGTACTTGAACTAAGGCGACATGATAAGGGTTGTATGATACGGAGCCCCGCAGGGGACATAAAACATTATAATTTTTTTTATTAATTCGTTCCCACGAAATAACAATTCGTTCCCACGAATAAACAATGTGTTCCCTCAATTGAACATTTCGTTCCCACGAAATAACAATTCGTTCCCACGGGAACGAATTGTTAATTCGAGGAAACGAATTGTTAATTCGAGGGAACGAATTGTTAAATTGAGAGAAAGAATTGTTAAATTGAGGGAACGAATTGTTATTTCGTTCGAACGAATTGTTAATTCGAGGGAACGAATTGTTAATTCGAGGGAACGAATTGTTAAATTGAGGGAACATTTCGTTGGAACGAATTAATAAAAAAAATGCATGTGCCCTGCGGGGCTCCATAGTAGGGCGCATTGAGGGAATAATTATCTACTTGTACTGTTATACAGTATTTCCTATAAATACAATTCCTATTCATATTTGATTATTAAAATTATTGTTCATTCATTTCCTACGTGTATATGTATGAAACACTAACATTCACTGCATTCATTAACAATCTTAATTTATTTCGTTAAATAAAATTATTATTTTAGTTATGAATTAATTGAAAATTATTCCCTCAAAGTGCACTTAGTTAGATCATTGCGACCATTGTAGATCCACATTGCTCGACATTCCATCAATGAAACACCCACCATGCTTCTAATAAGCAATACACCTCGTTATATATGGGGCGCCGTTTTGGACTTAAATTTTACTTTGTAATATCACCCATTCGAATCGGTGATATCACCTATTCGAAAGGATGTATATCATTCTGAATTGCTCATACGCCCTTACATATAAATGATATATTATCCTTTCGAATTAGTGATATCATCCTTTCCAATAGAAATATATGATATCATCCTTTCGAATAGGTGATATCACCCATTCCTTTTTAAACGGTGAAATCACTGATTCGAATACATGATATCGCCTATTTGAATCTGTGATATCACCATGACTGATGTCATATCGTATGGGCCGCCGTTTTGGACTTTAATAGCACTTTGTGATACCGCCCATTCGAATATCACCTATTCGAAAGGATATCACAAATTCAGAATGAATGGGTGATATCACCCTTTCGAATAGGTGATATCACTCATTCGAATGGGTGATATCATGCATTCGAATAGGTCATATCACACATTCCTTTTTAATCGGTGATATCACCCATTCGAATAGGTGATATCATGTATTCGAATCGATTGTATCACTAATTCAAAACAAATAGATGATATCACCCATTCGAATCGGTGATATCACCTATTCGAAAGGATGATATCACCAATTCAGAATGAATGGGTGATATCACCCTTTCGAATAGGTAACATCACTTATTCAAATGGGTGATATCACACATTCATTTTTAATTGGTGGTATCAATCATTCGAATACATGATATCATCGATTTGAAAGTTTGATATCATCTATTAATTTCGAATGGGTGATATATACTCTATATACTCTATATATACTCTATATACTCTATATTATGGAGGAAATAAAGAGTATATAAGCTCCAGGAGTGTGCTATTTGATCAGGAGCTACAACGGTCATACATTACATAAGCCCCATTTCTCCAGTCACAGCTACAATATTAATGTTTCACGACTAGTATACTCTATGGGACGTATTCGCATGTTGTGCTTCATTCAGACTTTATTGCTGTGTTCTCGTCGCATTCATTATTCACCATATACAATACAATACAACATATTTTATTCAGCATAAAGCAATACAATGCTTCTAGTCATTAAAACTAAATTGTGTAGTGCACATGAAATAAAGATTTTCAGAAAGGAAATGAAGGAGCTTTTACTTGTGTGGATAATGAATGTTGAAAACAGCGTATATCGAGCCAGAGTCCACATATATGCAGTCTGATTCGTGTATATGCTGGTTGCAACGATAGATGCTTATTACTAATCAGATATTATATGTGTAATGTGTAATGAGATACCGATGTGTGCTGTGTGCTGGGATATTAAATGACATAAATTGTGTTAGGGTATTGCAGACATCCTTCTCATTTCAGACCGCACACTTGTGTTGTAGATCTATTGTAGTACTACCGTATGTGAAATATTAATAACTGAGATGAAAATCATGTTTTGATTATTCTTTTAATTATTTCCTTAAATTGTTAGCAAAATAAATATATTTTGACAAATTAATTACTGTATTTATATTTGTTGATGTCATTAAATTATCATATTTATTTAGTGTTGGCCATCTGCAAAAATAAGGTTTTAAATATTGTCTTCTTAGGTTTGAGTACAGAGGACATGCCATGAGAAAATGATATTCGCTTTCTACTGAGTTTAGGTTACAGCATTTACATTTTCTTTCGTCTCTAAGAATATTATGGTATCTACCTCATTCTATTTCTAAAGTATGGGAAGATAATCGAAATCGTGATAATGCAAGTTTATATTTTATATTCATTATAATGTCTAAGTATGGTTCTAACGTAAGAGTAGTTTTATACCTCGAATACGATGAGAGTCGTTGAGAACTATTTATATCGTTATACCAGGATTGATAGTAATTGTCTAAAACCCTTTGTCTAATTTGCACGATGTAGTTTATATTATTATTGATCAATGTGTCTTGATTCACCCATAACTCTGTTAACCCTATATCGTTAATCATTGTTTTTATCTGATAAGCACAGTTTGTGTTAGTATAGGCTATATTATTTTCTGCGTCGTTTTTTTAGCATGTTATACATTATTTTGGTTATACTATCGTCATTTAATTTTAATAGTGTTATCGGGTTATGTGAACCTTACGCATAGTGGAACTCTGCCCAATTCTCCATATAGTCCTATTAGATTGGTCGATTTATTGACACATAATAGCTTTCGTAGACATTTAGTATGTATGTTTTCAATATCTTTTCCAATGTGAAACCCCCATATTTCTGATGAGTAATTTAACACGCTAGACACTAATTTATCAAATAATTTGCATTTTTCATGTGTTGTAAATTCATATTGATTGAACACATATACAATGGAGTCATTTATGGCATAGACAATGTAAAAGTAAAATGTCCGTTTCTAACGAATATCTTAATTACGTAAATAGTTAGAAGAATGCTGTGAGTTATCCTCCAACACCAATTAAGCCCCGGCCACATGAAGCTCCCGGGCAATTTACGGGCCAAGTAAGGGATACAACCATGAGACCATGTGGATAATCGCAGGCCGCACATTTTGTTCGAAGATTTTCAGATTTTCGCAGTATAGCCCGGGCTGAAAGTTGACACGGACGTTTCTTCGACGCATGGTTAGGCCATTAGAATGTCCGTAAACCAGTTGTGCGGGCCTGTACCAGTGCCCGTACGCGTCCCTTTTGAGTTCGGCAGATCTATGTTGGGTCCTACATGTATGTGTACCGTACGTGCTCTCACGTACCCGTACGGCCTTTACAAATCGAATAGGCCCCTTGTTGGCCCCGTACCGGCCCAACGTACCGCCCGTACGGGCGTTCCAAAGCCCGTACATCATTCGCATGCGCTCGCAACGTGTCCGCACGTGCACCTTACGGAACCCGTGGGGTACACGTACGGGTTCTTGATTCCAGAGCTCCAGATAAGCTGCATATTTGCTTAAATACCCAATTAAAATTACCAAAAACCCAATTGAAATCAGAAGTAGCGAGCATCAAAAAGCAATAATAATTGTGTAGTACCTTTATCGTGCTGCAGAAAACAATTAACAGACCACAAATATAGCATATTTTTCTTATTTTCCATGAAAACACATCTTGGTATGTTTTCGTTTCAAAGCAAACTATTCAATAATTGCTGTCTGTTGTTGTGTAAAAAGTAGTGTGATTTTAGTTTACCCAATTAAAATTTTGAAATACCCAAATGTTTCAGAAGTGATGAAATGAAAATACTCAATTACTAATTCCTTATCTGGAGCGCTGGATTCCATGACCAAACAATAGTAAGAACACACGGAAGTACTGAATTACATGCACATGTATATACAGTGTGTGTGGACTACCAAAAGGCGTTTGATAGTGTAAACAGACGGATGTTATGGCAGAAGTTAATTACTCAAGATTGAAGCTCATATATGGTTAAAGTTATTTGAGGAATGTACAATCAAGTGAACCTGTGCGTCAAATTTAATAATAAATGTCTGACTTCTTTGCCTCAAATTAAGTGGTCAAACAGGGTGATCCGATGTCCGGAATTGTATTCATATCTTTCCTGAACGACATGTTTGACAGCTTACGCGAAAGTGCAGCTGACAATACATTTAACATAGACAACATTAGAACACACAACATACAAACTAATGGTGTTTGAAATGGGTCGTGCATCAAATCCAAAACTAATCATAATGTTCTAAAATAACGGTAATTGGAACAGAACACAAAGAGATTCATCAGTGAATATGGCATATACGCATTACACAATTTGACACGAGTACTAATTAATCTTACACTGCCCATACACGATATATTTAAGTTGTTTATGCCCAAGTGGGCTCTGTGTTATGGTATATATCTGGGGTTATCATCAGGACACCTCTGATGTCGAAGAAGACGATAAACATAATCTTGAGGCAGACGTTCATACAATGGCTTTCGTCGGCGACGGTGAATTATGTGTCTTCCACACACATGACACTTGTTTAGTCTCGGGATCTAAACACTTGTCCAGGTTTCTTCCATAGATATGTTTTGTAGAAAACTGTTATCTTGGTGATGGAATCAACTGAGGCACTCTCTCGACTCAACGTCTCTCAATTATTTTTGCTGCGCACTATCTGATTACAATTTCTATTATATACGTTTCGGTGTGTGGTTGGTTGCCCGCACGCGAAGGGTAATGTGAAGATCAGTGTTCCTCTTCATCGGAATGTCGACATGGTTTATACCTCATTTTCGGCCTTCTTGTACTTGAGGAGGAAATCCTGTCATACCCCATTAAAAGGCAACACGATTAGTGCTAATCTGATTACTTGTTGATATGTAACTAAGGGACAATGGTGTGGTATTGACCCGACACCAGGTCCGGCCATTCTAATTTTACGGCTGAGTATACATGTTCATGATGTAAATAGCTAGTTCTGATTTTGGTATTTACTCCAAATACAAAAAGTTATTAGAGTTACCATTCATAAGGATTGCCATGCTGAAATTAGTGATAACACACGGTGTGTCAGCTATTTCCGCATATATATTTTATTTTATGTTTATCAAGAGTATAGATGTCCGCCCTCTTTACTTTTAAAAGTATGATTAACTGAACTCTAAATTGCCACCTTACCATGTAACAATTAACGAAGAAAGCTCATACAATGTATATTTTGACCTTATCGGACTACAGAAACATTGTTTTGTTTTTAGTTTTCCAATATGGCGGATCTTGAATTTGAAGGCCTAGACCAAACTATACGCAGTTCAATGAGAATGTACTACCGAAAACTATCGAAAACTGTAAAAAGACACCTCATTTTCATTTTTAAGTTCGTCTGGTTTCATTTTATACTTTAGAAATTGGGTGCGGGACGCCAGAAAATTCAGCTCGAATTGCCCCAATCTTAAAATATGTTCCGTTAATTTAATCAATAATACAAATGAAGGATAATATTAGTCACAAATTCCATGAAAATGGCATGCTAATATGAAATATATTCATTGTCGGCAATAGGCTAACTCAGAACGAATTGAAAACAACATAACGTTTTGCCGGCCATCTTGAACTTACGGACGGTAACTTTGATAAAGGTGCCATCAATGTGTTTGTAACACAAATATGACGTACAACATGATATTTTCTTGTTTATTATGCAATATAGCGGCCATCTTCAAAGTCAGACATGTTTTTTTCTCAATAATTCGGCATTTACCGAATTCCTTTTTATATAGCTAACAAAATAATTCATCAGCAGTAGGCTATCATAATCATAATGTTGTTATAAATCATATACTTGCATTTATACACCCATGTCGATGAGAAAGTTTGGGTCAATATAACCTCTAAATGACCTCTAAAATTTCTCTGAAGGTCAAATTTCCGGGGGTACCCTATCCAACAGCTATGCAGATACAATATACAGTCAAACCTGTGAATAAATGCCAGCCATGGGAAGTGAAAAATCTGGCCTTTGTTCACAGGTGGTGTTTATTCGCAGGGTCATTTATATAGTAATTGTGCCATTGGGACAATAAAAGTGTGGCCTTTACAGCCAGGTGATTGCTATTTGTAGGTAATCTTTAGCACAGGTTCGACTGTACTTGCATTTATACACCCATGTCGATGAGAAAGTTTGGGTCAATATGACCTCAAAATGACCTCTAAAATTTATCTAAAGGTCAAATTTGCGGGGGTACCCTATCCAACATCTAACATATCATAGACGTCGATCAGCCTGGGTACCCATTTGTAACAAAAATGTCATGAACACTTTATTGGAGGCCTTGTATTGGCCTTGGCGGGCCGTCTAATTCTGAGCCATAGTTGTGTGCTATGTGATCACGAACAAACACCTGAGATAAATGACCAATAACTCATCGTAAAATAAGATAACATGTGTTTTCCTGCTGTCCGATTTAGAGAGGTTGAAGTTCCACTGTATAAGTCAATTAGTACGGTGGGTCACATTGTTGGGTCATTGGTCTTGTGGTTCATGGCACAGTCTACGGATTCTTAGACGCCGCTATAACGAAGGAGTCAGCGTAGCCGATATCTGAAAAGGACAAGAAATCATGTTTGAATTTAGTTTAAACAATACTTATTTCAGATTAAATACATGTATACGTCAACATACATGGGCAAAAATTGTGAATAAGGATTAGAAAGCAAGCTCAATGCGAGCTTATGTGAATTCTTCTCCTTACGTAAGACATCAGTAAATAGTAATGTGGCAGGAATACACACAGTGTATAGGTAGGCAAGTTTGGTTAATTATTGAATAAGAAAGAAGTTGAGATCCCAGGCATGCATTGGTGTTATCTTCTGTAGGTAGTCGTTGACCTAATAGACATTTGAAGTACTATTACTGACTTAACAGAGCTCCGGATAAGGTGCGTATTGGCGTATTTTACGCACTTATTGTAGCAGAATACGCATTGATTATCAAAAGTGGGAGCAGAAAATACTGACAACAATGTGAAAATACGCATTGATTTTCAAATTGAGTAGTGAAAATTCAGCATTAAATTTGGAAATTCACTTTGTTGAACTGCAAAAACAAAACAGTAGTAGTAAGGGAGTCAAAATGATACCACCTACCTACCTACCTACCGTGATATCATTTATAACCCTCTATAATACCCCCACCACCCCCGAAAATCAAAAAATTGGTTAACGAGGAAAATTGGGTCTCCCGACAGCAAATTTATGAATTTTTGGAGAAAATAATTTTGAAAAGAGGGAGTCCCAATTATATTGGTAATTGACTTTTGAAAAAATCATTCATGCAAGTACAATAGTTTATATTCCTCATTTTTCTTCTCCGATATAGCTAATTTATTTCGCAGATCAGCAACTAATTCTACCAGCTCTAGTCTACCACGTTCACCTTTAGCCACCTGACAGCGTAGTTGCTTATGTCTACAAAGAGTTTGGGCACTAACGAATTTACAAGGGCATCTAGGGCATTGAAATTGTGGGGGGAGGGGACACAAGGAAACTTTCTACGTCTCGCTAGATGCCTTCGTAGATAGTCTTTACACGTAAACGTCTTACAACAAGTCTCACACTCCATTATATATGTATATAAAATTTATCTGTTCAATTGGACGTGAAAAAAACATTATGTAAAGCGTTTTTAAAAACGTCCAATTGGAACAGAATAAATTTTCATAGGTTATAACAAAAGTATATATACAAAAGTATAATACAGAAAATATGATAACACCAGAAAAACTAGAGCAGAAATAGAAAGTTTGAGAAGAGAAGCCGAATCTCTAGGGATTACTTATAGTACAACATAACGGAGAGTTAGGGGTTGACAAAGCTGATAAATGCCACAAAGAATGAGGCGTTTATGAAGCGGTTTACCCGCGCCTATAAAAGAGGGGCATTTAAAGACCTCTCACTAGCGGAGGAAGTTGGTAACAGAATTCAAAAAGAAAGTATTGCGGAGCTAAGGGCTAGTGTAATTTAATTCTAAAGAATTACCTTCAAGCACAAATAATTTGTCTCAAATTAGACACACAGGTGACCAAATACCAAATAAAAAATCACTCGTTCGCGCGATAGTGGAAAAAGGTGAAGAAATATTGGGGGCTCACGATGAAACATTGGAAAAGGTAGAAAATGGAAGACGGGTAGTTACATTATCCTTTCGTAAAAACATTAACATTAACGAGTCTGAACGCATGTCCGAGAAACTCGCTCCGTATCTAACAACCAATTTTTATTTGAGATATTCATATTCTTACAAGCTAGAACATATGGAGGAAATTAAAAATGGAAAACCTGTAACTATAATAATGCACAAAAATCTCGGTGGTAGCGAACCACCATCATCAATGAAAACCGTTAAAAAATGGCTGTCAGATAAGGAGCAAACACGAATAATGTCCGATAAAATAGACAGACCGAATACAAATTGGAAGTTTGTAAGATGGGTAGAGGTTTTCGTAAAGCTAATACAGGGTAGTAGGGGAAAAGATTTGGGACTACAATCCAAAGAAGCAGCAGGAGGAGAACTTCCAGAATGGCTGAAGAATAAAAAAAGGTATGTATTCTTTAGATAAGTATAATGACGACCTTTGTCTGTTCAGGTGTCTAGCTATGAATATGACAGATAAAAGACCCGACAGATGTACAGAAAAGGCGAAAGAACTTAGTAAGCAATATTTCGGTAGTAATGTTGTTTCACCAATTCCTTTTTCAGATCTAAAAAAGGTTGAAGAGTTTTTTAAAATCGGTATAGAAATATATCAACCCACCGAATGTAACGTATGGTGGTTGAAAAAGGTACCAGCGCACTATAAGGCAATAGGTAATAAACCAATGACAATAGGACTGATTTAATAATCACGCATTTCTAATACCTTAAAAACCTATCTAAAATTTACGCCTGCGATAATTGCAAGCAGAAATTCACGAAAGCGAGTAATATGAAGAGACACGGACCAAAAATGTATGAAAGGTGAGACAAAAGTAGTATGTGATGGTAATTATTTAGAGCGCCCGCGTTCGTCGTTCGAGAAAGCGTTCTACCCAAAAAGTTCTAACAGTTATGGGGCGATCGATTGGATGTACTCTGTGGAAAAAGCGCGAGGGAATTCACATTCACCACGAACAGTGTGGACACGGGGGTGAAAGATGGATTTTAGGAGCTCCAGTAGATGGATACTGTCCAGAAACCAATACCGTATATCAATATCACGGCTGTTACTGGCACGGGTGTGAGATTCATGCAAAGCATAGAAAAGAAGAACGCGCATCCACTATGAGAAGAGATACACTTATTAGAAGAAGCAAAGAATTCAACCTAGTAGTTATGTGGGAATGCGAATTTCAAAGAACTGGTAAAGACATAAAGATCGGTTGCGACACTACTCTTTATCCATATCAGATAGTATACGATTTTGAGGCATATCTCAACCCAGAATTTGAAACTCTCGGTAATAATCTAGAGTACGAAGCTGAGCACGTTCCGGTAAGCGTTAGTATAGGAGATAATTTCTCAGGAACAGTAACTCATATTTGTGATAAAGATCCCGCAAAACTTATAGAAAAATTCGTAGAAGATTTGAAAGTCAGGGGAAAAGCTATAAGAGAAGAAGTGTGGTCAAGATATGGGTTTAATACAGAACATTTACGTAAAAACCAAATCGCCAAGATCGAACAGTGAATAGAGCAAGTACCGGTTATAGGTTTTAACAGCAGTAAGTACGATATAAACTTAATAAAGAAATACCTAGTAGGCGAACTGGCATCAACCACAAAGAAAGTAATGGTCGGAAAACGTGCAAACGCAACAATATTTCTATTTACTCCAGAGTTTAGATCTTGATGTAATACTTTATCTAGGACCCGGTGTAAGTTACGATAGTTGGATAAAAGCCTACGAATGCAAAGGACAGAAATCTTTCTTTCCTTACGAGTGGTTCGATTCTCCAGACAAACTGGATTACCCAGGACTACCGGATATAGAGAATTGGTATTCCAAACTATCTGGGAAAAATGTTAATAGATGAAACAGAATTAAGTAAATGTCGTAGAATTTTCGAAGAAAATGATATGAAAACTTTCAGAGATTGGTTGAAATATTATAACGATTTAGATGTAGCACCGTTCCTAGAAGCGGTGGAAAAAATGTGTGAATTTTATAAACACAGAGGTGTGGATATTTTCAAAGATGCGGTAACACTACCTGGAGTAGCTATACAATATTTATTGAGAGGAACCATTAAAGAACAAAAATCTTCAAAGACGATTATACCGGAGGATGCCTATATGCACCAAAAGAAGAAACATACGAAATGATGAAGGACGCTCTAGTTGGCGGTCCATCAATAGTATTTACACGATATGCAGAAGCTGGTGTTTCAAATATTAGAGTGGGTTCCAAACCGTGCAAGGCTGTTTTGGGGTACGACGCAAACGCGTTATATTTATCTACGTTAAATAAAGAGATGCCGTGTGGGAGAGAGAAACTATACACCATATAGATACCCCACATAACCCTAAATTTATTAAAAAGTTTTGTAAAAGAGTTTTATCTGGAGACTGGTTTGGGTTTGCGGAGGTGGATATAGAAGTTCACACAACTTAAAAGATAAGTTTTTCTGAAATGTCCCCAATATTTATAAACAGAGAAGTAGAGGTTGATGAAGTTCCCACACACATGTTAAAATATTTAAAAGGTACTGGCCGAACAAGAGGAGATGGAAAAAAATTGGTGGGATCTATGACAGCCACTAAAGTATTGCTGTACGCGCCACTGTTGAAATGGTATTTAAAACACGGCCTAGAAATAACTGGAGTTCATCGTGTTATAGATTATATTAGCGGAAAACCATTCGAATGGTTCGCAAAAGAAGTTACAGCCGCAAGACGAACGGGTGATGTAGAACCAAATAAGAAACCAGTAGCCGACATAATGAAATTATTAGGAAACTCGTGTTGTGGAAAAATGATAGAGGCAACTGAGAGACATTTAAATACGACATATACACACAACGAAACCTGTGTTGACAAAGCATTAAGATCTGCATTCTTTGACGATTTGGAAGAGATAGGAGATGCGTACGAAATATCTTCAAGAAAACCCAGGTGTGCGGTAAAGAGACCATTCCATTGTGGAATAGCGGTTTATCAACTAGCTAAATTGAGAATGTTGGAATTTTACTACGAATTTCTTGACAAATACGTAAAAAGAGAAGACTTTGAATTAATACAGATGGATACGGATAGTATGTATATAGGAGTTAGTGGAAAACAATAGAGGAATTGATTAGACCTAACTTACTAGACGGGTTTGAAAAAGAAAAAAAGAAATGGTTGGCTTGGGATAAATGGAGCGAAAGAGAGCCCGGACTTTTCAAATGGAATTTAGCGGAGATAGGGCGATAGCGTTATCTAGTAAGTGTTATTTTGTAGAAAAATTTCATTCTATTAATAAAAACTCTGCGAAAGGAATGTCCAAGAGAACTAACAATTTAAATTGGGATAGATATAAACGAGTACTAAGTGAAACTACAGAAGATGGAAAACACATTATAGATGTAGCACGAAATAGGGGATTTAAAATGAAAGACGGTGTTATGAAAACGTACTGTCAACAAAAAATAGGACTCTCGGCATACTACGATAAAAGACGTGTGTTACCAGACGGAATACATACAGAACCTCTCTAATGATTTATTTAATAATTTTGAAAAAAATAAGAAAATTAGCAATCTAAAGACTCTGATGATCCGGGGGTAGCTGAGTGTCAGAAGGCACCGCAAGAAGTTCTTCGCGAACAAACCCTCGAGATGGCCCATCATCCAAATAGTAGAGCACGGGCTCATCGGGCTTGGTAATAGATCGATCTAGATGATATACATTGAGAGACCACACGGGATCAGTCGCACGGCGGCTGCCACCTTCGAGCTCTCCCGGTTGATAGAGGTACCGGACGTCAATATCCGATGGAAGCCGTTGCTCCTCTAAACCAACGGGTCGCCCGCGCGAGACGGCAGAGGGCTCGCTCGTCACCCTTTTAAACTTGATAGCATCTACGGGCTTCTTACCTATCAATCTGGTCACCTCTCCGTTCAGTGCGGAGACCACGGCGGGCAGTCTGGCCACCCACTCGGTCGATCGCGAATGAGGGTCTACAAGTTCTTTAGCGTATTGGTGTCCGAACAGTCCCTCAGCCAGGGTTCGATTGAAGCGTTCCACGATCCCCTGGTCCCGGTGGATGTTGACGCGGCCGCGTCTGACAGAAACTTCGTGCTTAGACAATAGATGAGAGACCGCGCCCATGAACTCGCGGCCGGGATCGACCTGGAGAAGATTCGGCCATTTGAGAGGACTCCTCATTATATTCGGGAGAGAGCCTCGGCCACCTCCTTAGACTCTTTAGTGGCCAACGGCTCAGCTCCCTTATAACGACTCGCTACGTCAACGACTGTCAGCGCGTACTTGTACGTCTTACGACCGACGCGATCGTGAGGGAGAAACAGGAGATCCGCTTGGTGAACTTGGTTCGGTACCGGCACGTCGAATTTCGGGCGCGGAATATTGTGAGGCGCGGGTAAATAGATCTGCCAGATGGCCTGCTTCTTGAGCCATTCCTTGACAGCGTTTCCTGAAACCTTGGTCGCCGCCGCGAGGTTCTTGATGGCAGCGAGTCCCTTCCAGTAGCCGCGGGGGCTATAGTACGCGTTCGCTAGCTTGCGCGTTAGGCGAACCGATAGTTTGGTATTAAGTTTGCGCGTGTTCATCGTATGCGATGTATTCTAATATATCGGACAATCTCCAACATGCCCTCGCCAGATCGTCCGGTAACTGCGTCGATAATAATAAACCTTTGTTGGAAGCACAATCGCGATTGGGGGTTAAGTTCTGAAGGAACTTGGGAAAATCTAATCCCCCAGGATTGGTGGAGGAATCTAACATCCGCTTTGCGAAAAGGGTGGCCGCTTTTTCGTCCTCCCGCCACGTCTCGAGAGAATCTCGGGCCAGACGAAACATACCCTTTGCACCAACCATGCGGTGTTTAAGGGCAGTGTAGCCTACATCAATCATAGCAAAATAAAGTTCGTCAACTGACATCGTTCTATATATATATATATTTATAAAAAAATTATTTAAAATAATTAATTTAAAATCTCGATTGAATATAGTAGCCGACGAGCCCCACCACACCCATTCCCACGACGATGAACGCGATCTCGCGGTCTTTTTGGGGCTCTGGCGGTACATAGAAATCTGAAAGTTGGGGCTCACGATCCAGCGGCGCGAGACTTTTGCGAAGCTCTTCATTGACACAGTCCAGATGGGCGGTTCGTTTTTTCGACCACGCTTCCTTTGCGCTATTGAGTTGTTCTACAGCTAAATCGTGACGCTTACGCTCCTCATCCTCGTTCGAGCTTCTCATTTTAGAGAATATAAAGTTGCTACCGCTGAACGCCAATGCGTTTACAAGCGCACCACCTACTATTACTGCGATTGAAGCCATTTATTTCCATATATTAACTGGTAGAATTCCAGCTTTAACTAGATAATCTCGGGTCCAAACTGCGGCCGCTACATCTAAGGTCGCGAGCCCTACGTCTCTCACAGTAAAGTCCAATTTGGGAGCGGATCCTCCTAGGGCCATCTTTGATAGTCGAGCATACCCGATACTGAAACCCGATATCACCACGGCGTGATAAAGCGCATTCACTAACATTTTACCGTCTTGTTCAGCCATTATAATTATTGCATATAAAAGGGGTCGCGATCAATGTTTAAATGGGGCGCATCCAATCGCGATTGATGTTTCGTAACTTTCTTCTGAACACTGGCTGGTTGTTTTTTCGATAATATGGGGTATTTCCACACGCACAGGGCACCAACAACTGCCAGAACACCACCAACAACCCAACTCCAATTCACGAATTTGGGTTCAATCGGATTCGCCAAACTCCAACGGCAGTTGGTATTGGGTGTTGAGTGTGCTTCCAATTCGTGAATTGGGGGTGTACTCAACTCTGTCTTCAGATGTTTTGCTGTCTCCGTCCCCGATTGCAGCGACTGTTTAGCCTCTCGAAGCTCGGCGAGTATTTTATCTTGTTTAACTTTTCGGGTGGCAGCCGCCGCCCGCCCAGCTGCCTGTCTTTTGGGATTTTTTATATGCGGTATGTCATCCAGTGGCGGAGTAACACTCGGGTTCGATTGGGTTGGAGCAATCGGGTTCAACTCCGTCACTCTCGCGGGTGTGTCTTGTGTCATCATTTTCAGGGCTTATAGTTCGTGGGCATATATGTCCAAATTGTTTACCCGTGGTCAACGCGGTTGTCAGCGGAGCTAAGTACATTCCAAACTTGTGATAAATTGAGCAGCAGGCTGTTCTAAAGAGTGTGACCTATAAAAGGGTCAGTCTCTAGATCGTCAATCAATCCCGCGGTGTTTGGTATAGGGAGAAGTATACTAACGGCGGTTGCGTACAAATGAATAGCCGCCGATCCGAGAGTTTTTGTCATCTCCGCTCCCAATTTGGATTCGTATCGCGCATACATTTTATCGATCTCCGCATCTGACATCTTATCCACCTGAAAAACTGAGAGACGCCTACCGAGATAATGCTCCGATTGTCCCCCAGCAACCAGCGCAGCTAGCCGCTCTCGTCGCGCCGCATTTTCATTTTCATTCGGAGTCGTTGCACTCAACCCAATACCAACCGCCGTTGGAGTTGATTCCGATTGCTCTGTCGGATCATTATCTATGTTGGCAGTCGGAGTTGAGGTTTCTTCTATTAGCTGATTGAGAAGTTCGTCGCAGTTCATTTTTCTTAAAATTAATTTAACTATTCTAACAAGTCTCATCACTTTAACATATTGCAAAGCACACCACCCGATACTTATGATCACCATTATGCTCGCAACAAAGCTCGCAGCGGAGCACCAAATTGTTAACATTGTTAACCATTGTTCAGCATTTGTTCAACATTTGTTAAGCATTTGTTCAGCATTGTTCAGCAATTGCTAAGCATTGTTCAGCATTGTTCAGCATTTGTTCAGTAATTGCTAATTAATTATAAAATTAATTGATAACTTCGTAAGTAGTTGGTTGATCAGTCTTTAGCAAAAGCTTGGCGTGCTTAGTTTCCGAAAGCATCTGTCGAACCTCCAGGCGCTCCTCGCGCGTTGGGATAACGTCATTCTCTCGAAGACAGTCATCGAATGAGTCTCGGTCCTTGCAGTGAAAGAGGGCGACCCATTTCGTTTGCTCGCGCAGATCCTTGAGGACGGCGTTGTACTTTTGAGTGGATATCCATACGCAATACCACTCCCTCAACACTGTGTACAATTAACGAAAGAAGTTCAGATTTTAGGTTGAATAATATCGTCGCTATGCAGACGTACCGTTAGGCACAAACTGTCCAACGTTTAGGAATTCATCAATAATATAATGCAGTGAATATTTTCGCAATACACGACAAATGTCTGGCATAAATCCTTGAATACTACTTGGGTTTGTGTAGTAAGCTGTCAATCTATTAAGAAAGATAACTCGTACTGGCTTGTTATATTGAAACATACATAGTTGTCCTAAGAACCGGAGTTTAACCTTTAATATCAATCACAGTTTCTATTGGAAGACACCCAATTGTGTTCAGTGCTATGTCAGTTTTAGTTCGTCGCGGAATATCTTGAACATATTGTATACAAAGTCTATGTGCCCGTTCTAATTTAATGATGTCACTTGGCATCAAATTGTTCCAAAGTTCGTAACCGTATAAAGCCCTGGGTAACACGACAGATTCGTATACGCGTTTTGATGTAATAGGGTGAAGGCCAAACTTGTTCGTTGCTTACTAGACCGACAAATGTTGCTCTGATTTTATTGCACGCTTCTGTTGCATTAATATCTAGTGACATATATTTATTGCATATTATTCCAAGGTGTGTATATTGTTCACATTTTTTGCGCATCCAGGAAGCATACATACAGACGACTGGAATGTTCTCGTGCATAATATATACTTTCGCGTAGCATAAATGACGTCATTTGACAACTGTTACCCTTATAAAACCTGTACATGTATAACAACGGGCCGTTTCACTAAACTTCGCACGACTAAAATGTTAATAAGTGCAAACTTATGATAGTCTGTAAATTTCACATTAACAATGTTTTCGTGTAAACAATTATTGGATTTACATTTAGTAAGCATAGGCTGCATAATGCAGCCTATGCTTAATAAATGTAAATTCATCAATTGAAATTTCTAGACGATCTTAAATTTGCACTTACGAACATGTTAGTCGTACGAAGTTTAGTGAAACGGACCCCTGATGTGTCTGGCCATATATGAGACACGCCATATATGAGACACGCCATGGGTAGTTTGTAACTTCGGACATCTGAGTAATTTCATTAAATACCTTTGTCATAGATCGCAATTTGTGTTGTGTTGTATTGTATCAGATTGTATTATATTATAGTGTAATGCATTCTCTGCAGTCTAATGTATTATATTGTATGTTAGGTTGTAATATGTGGTCGAGTTGTTGCCTATGTATGTGATCAATATGTTGAGCTGCCCTCATGTCACGTGGGTTGATAATTGCACAATGCATGCCTTTCCCCCGCGCTTCATTAATATGTGGTCGAGTTGTTGCCTATGTATGTGATCAATAGATTCAGCTGTCCTCAGGTCACGTGGGTTGATAATTGTACAATGCATGCCTTTCCCCCGTGCTTCATTAATATGTGGTGCCAGGTGCATTTATCCCTCCAGGTAAGTATAACTTCCCTGTGAGGTATTATATCATATTATTGTAATACATTTACAGTAATACACCTTTATTGCCTGTGAACCACAGGCAACTGCAACAGACTATCGTGTACCTAAACTGACCATAATATAATATCCCACCACTCGGGCTATTTCATAACAATATTCCAGGTGGGTTTGATTGTGTAACATATTGATTGTGTAACGAAATCTACTTTACATTCTGCATATACGGTTTTGCTTATGCAACTGCAAGACGACTCATTATTGTATTGTTTATTTGATATCGCATTACCGTGAAACGACTGCTATTTTGCGTATGTCATTTGTGTAAGCATGGCTATACATGTGCATTCATGTTCACGATTACACCTCTGATTGCACTCGCCGCTTCTACTTCGTAGAGTCGGCACTACTCATAGCTATCATATTCCAGAATAAAGTCATATTCATCATCATTGCCTGTGTTGTGGTCAATTAGAACCCGTGATAAACAATAGGATATCGTGGGGTATACGTTGTCAAGGCAACCCTGGTACGTTTTGGTGGCCAGTTTGGGTACCATGTGCACCGGCCCGAGGATCGAACCCGGGACCTCTTTTTGTATATATCCAATATATATATCCAATTGTTAATTCGAGGGAACGAATTTGTTATTTAGTGGAAACGAATTGTTAACTTGAAGGAACGAATTGTGAATTCATGGGAACGAATTGCTAATTCGTGGGAACGAATTGTTAAATTGAGGGAAATAATTGTTATTTCGTAGGAACGAATTAATAAAACAAGAATTATACGTCCCTTGCGGGTTTGTATGACAAACCTGTGAGTTCGTGATTGTGGGGTACACGACCGCGCAACTAGTGCCTTACTTCTTATAATAAGAGTGAATATTATGGAAGGTAATATCCGCTTGCTTGCTGATGACATTACACATTCTATGCGTGTTATTGCATTCATCGTTTGTATTTATGACAATTCTATGTGGCCTGGTGCTTGCCTGCTGATGGAATTACAACTTATATCCATGCTATTATATTCGTCATACGAAGCTTGTACAAAGTTTTTGACGCAAAAAGTGTTTCAGCAAAAATTTGAAGTCAAAAAGGTAAAGGTCATGTGAATTGGCGGCATGAGTGTGTTACTAATGCTTACATGTATTAAGTGTCCAAATATTGAAGCAATCCGTAAAGTTATTAAAGTTATAGCATGATGACGAAGCTTCTACAATGTTTTTGACATTTTGGACGACGACGACGCAGACGGTAACGACGACGGAAAAAGCAGTGACTGTAGTCACGCCTTCTGCAAAAGCAGACGCGACAAAAAGTAGGAAAAAGTAGGACCGTTTGAAAGCCTGTATATTTGATCATCGGCTAGCATAAAATGGTACCTAATCAATAGAATACCAGCCTAGTGACTGTTGATAGTATAGGTACTTGTCCACTCAGTAGGTTATACTATAGGGAGACAGATAGTTTTGATATTCTGTGGATATGACATTTTCTGGCAAAATATATATTCATTCACCATTACCCCACGTATTGATTGGCATTATTATACATTTTATATCAGACGTAAATTTCCACACTGATATCAGTGACGATAACCGTGTTTCCTTAACATGTTAATGGGCATTACTATTTATTCTCTGTACCTAATTTTTTCAGGTGAAGCATTCAACTACATGTAGTATAAATAATTAAACAATATCATGCCTCATTTGCATATGAAAATAGCCTGATACCACCGCGAGTCACTATCAGCAAAATAATGTATTATGATCATATCTGTCTAGCGGGCACTTGTAATTTTTAGAACTGGTGGAATGGCGACACAATTTTGCACTTATTTAATTCATATAAAGAACATTTTGTGCTTACTCAGTGGGCATGCACCTTTAACTCTCTGCACGCTAGCGGTGAAAATAACATCCAACAAATTGCGAGTATGTTTCTTATTTCTCTCTGTAAATTAATATATAGTGGAATGTCATTAGAATTGAGCCCGGAGGACATATTCATGATATTTATAGGGAGAAATAAAAGAAAATATAATGAATTGTCGTCTGATATTTTTGAACCATTTATAGCCCACATATTTCCCAGCATGCAAAGCATTAAATTTCTCAGGCTGAGATTGGAAATACTACTGTCTGTTCCACTGTTGCTGCCGACGAACTTTTGGCTATTAAACACATTAAATCTAAAAGATATTTAATTGTAAGTAGTTTTCCATCAATAACAAAAAGTCACCCTCACAAAAACAAGAGGGACATGATGGCCCTAATTCGCTCACCTGACTCCATGAACACTAGAGGAGAATGTGAAAGTGAGTTCATGTGTTTTAAAAAAAATGTGCTATTTTTAGATGGTGGTCATCTTGGATTAAGCGATGACTCTCATTTTACCAAATCTGAAAATGCTTCACCCAAGGATCTTAACTTCCTATCAAGTTTGGCCAGCATCGGCCATGTGGTTCCTGAGAAAAAGAAGTTCAAAATCTTGAATAAATGGACCTTTTGGTGGCCATCATGGATGACATAATCATCCGATTCCGACAAATATTGCACCAGAGCAATCGCCTCATCGATACCTTCAATTTGATATATGACCTGAGCATATTCGGTCAAAAATAAAATTTGACCCCACAGGCCACGCCCATTTTTGACCCCGGGGTCACCATTTTCACAACTTTGAAAGAGCATTGTAAATCGATCATTCTACCAAGTTTAGTCGAAATCCGGCTAGCGGTTCATGAGAAGATTTTTTAAGAATTTATGCTATTTTTACACGGCTGCCATGTATTAGCGATGACCTCCATTTTAACAAATCTGAAAAGGCTTCACCCATGGACCATAACTTTTAAGTTTGGCTACCATGGGCCAAGCGGTTCATGTGAAGAAGAATTTTGAAATCTCTAATAAAAGAACGACCTTTTGACATTTCGGTGGCCATCTTGGATGACATAACAATCCGATTTTGACAAACAATGTACCAGAGTGATCGCCTCATTGATACCTTCGATTTGATATATAACATGACCATATTCGGTCAAAAATAAAATTTGACCCCAATTTTACCCCAGGGGCCACGCCCATTTTTGACCCCGGGGTCACCATTTTAACAACTTTGAGAGAGGATTGTACATCGATCATTCCTACCAAGTTTCGTCGTAATCCGGCTAGCGGTTTATGAGAAAAAGATTTTTTAAGAATTTATGCTATTTTTAGACGGCGGCCATCTTGGATTAGCGATGACCTCCATTTTAACAAATCTGAAAAGGCTTCACCCATGCACCATAACTTTTAAGTTTGGCTACCATGGGCTAAGCGGTTCATGTGAAAAAGAATTTTGAAATCTCTAATAAAAGAACGACCTTTTGACCTTTCGGCGGCCATCTTGGATGACATAACCATCAGATTTCGACAAAAAAAATGCACCAGAGTGATCGCCTCATTGAAACCTTCAATTTGATATATGACATGACCATATTCAGTCAAAAATAAAATTTGACCCCAATTTGACCCCACGGGCCACGCCCATTTTTTACCCCGGGGGTCACCATTTTAACAACTTTGAAAGAGCATTGTACATCGATCATTCCTACCAAGTTTTGTCGAAATCTGGCTGGCGATTCTTGAGAAAAAGATTTTTTGAAGATTTTGTGCTATTTTTAGACGGCGGCCATCTTGGATTACGTAATGACGTCATTTTAACAATTTTGTAGTCTATAGGCCCAATGGTTACATGTACCAAGGAGAAGACGTTTGAAAATGTTCACGGACGACGGACGGACGACGGACGACGACGGACGGACGGACACATTGCGGTAACAATAGCTCACATGAGCTTCGCTCAGGTGAGCTAAAAATTATTTGATGAAATGCCATCAAATATTGATTTTATCGCGAAAAAACGAATTTAACATGGCGAGTCAATTTCCAAAACTTTTCGAAACATTTTGGAATTTTGGAAATTGAATCCGAAACCTGGCGAGATAGTTGAAAATGATGTAACTAAGAAAACAAAAGTTAGATTTTGAAAATCGGTCCACAAATAAAAAAATATTTATAAAATAAATCTATTTTTAGCCCCCATGTTAAATTCCCATAGGAAAATCGTTTTTTTGCAATAAAATCAATATTTGCTGGAATTTCATGAAACCAATTTTTTTTGGGGAGGGTGACTTTTGTTATTGATAAAAAAGTACTTACATTGTACTTTTAAATATTTTTTAGATTTAATGTGTTTAATAGCCAAATGTTCGTCGGCAGCAAAACGTGGAACAGACAGTAGAAGTTCCTCGGCCTCTGAATTTATACACGTTTCTTATCCTTGCGTGATATACTGGTATTCTGTATCGTGAATTAAATATTGTCTCCTGTTTATGTTTTATTTGCCATTTTTCTTATCAAACACATGGTTTCACAACACTTTAGAACCATTTCCAGTGCTGTCAAACCATGTTTTTATTGAGAAAAAAAAAGACAAATTATAAAACAACAGCAGACAGCAACTTACGGTTCATAAGCGTTAACCCTTAGACCCTATCTTATTTTTGTTGTTGTCTGCTGTTTATTTTCTATTTTCCATTTTTATCATCAAAAACAAGCTTTGACAGCACTTTAGAATCATTTACAACATGGTTTGACAGCTGTCAAACCATGTTTTTATTGAGAAATAAGGCAAGATATAAAAGCAACAGCAGACGACAATTGTTGTGAGTAGCGGTCTAAGGGTTAAGGTAATATCAGCCTTGAGGTATCGTGTGAACAAGAATGCTGAATAATAAAACAGGTACAAAATCTGTTCATCATAGAACACGGATACCGCTTTGATAGTAAATGAGGCAAAATTGTAAAAGTCTAAGTCCAAAAGAGGGAGATAATCCATGACCCGGGGGACAAATCAAAATTCAGTGTAAAAGTCCAAGAGGGGGAGATAATACATGACACACTGGGGTGGGGGGGGGGTGGGGGGGGGGGGGGGGGGGGGTATCTACGTTGCGTATCTACATACGATAATGAAGCTACTTCAAAGTTTTACAAGTTACAAGGTTAGTGACAGCAGACGGACGGACGTACGGATGCACAGAGGGACATACGGATAAGTGTTTCATGCTGTGGATACACTATTTTTTGTGTGGAAAATCCTAAATATTTTCTTTATATGAGCTCAGAAGTATATGTCGTGACCGCCATTTGAACCGTCTCGTCGAGACGGTTCAAATGAGTGGTCTCAACATATACTTTTATTGAGAAATAACAAAAATTAAATATTTATGAATTTCATAGCCGTAAAGGTGTATTCCGAAAGGAATGGGTTAATGTCCCATCCACGATTGAGGTCATGGAGCGGCACACAAAATAACCAGCGGAGGGAAACAACTCACTGAACTAGATGGCCGCGGCCTGCATGTTGCGCCTTGGGGTGAGGCATGGACACTAAAAAAAGAGATATAGTACGGACGCCAAAGTGCCGACTATATCGCCAAAAACTTTAACCAAAAATTTAAAAGTAATTAGACATTGACATTGGGCACAGCGGTCGCACGGGAGGGAGGTAGAATGAAAATATAGATCATGATAAACACCAATGTGAAGTTTCAAGGTAATGGGCAAAGCAGGTGCAGAGATATAGTACATGAAAAAACTTTAACAAAAAACTTTAACAAAAAACTTTAACAAAAAACTTCAAACTACTTTTCCACGGCGGCCATCTTGGATTATGCAATGACCTCCAAATGTACATGCCACCCATAGAGCATCCCTGTGAAGATGACCAACATTGGCAAACGGTTGACAAGAAGAAGACGCTTGAACTCTCTAATTAAAGGACGATATTTTGACCTTTCTTGGACGACGTAATCATCCAATTTCTATAAAAAACTAGAAATGGACGCTTGTCGACAAGCGCATGTGTATCCCCCTCCCCAGATACACAAGTAGTTTGAAAAAAGGGTGTTCGAGTTATGCTCCGGAGACAAAATCAGTGACGGAAAAAACAAAGGGAGATAACTAAAAAATTAGTGATGCAAGAGTTGTCATTCTTGCGTGACACACCTTTAGGGTCGTGGTCTATGCATGTGTGAAGTTTCATGAAAATATTCCAAAGGGTGTTCGAGTTATGCTCCGGACACGAAATCAGTGCACGAAACAACAAAGGGAGATAACTAAGAAATTAACGACGCAAGAGTTGTCATTCAAACGTCGCCACCTTAGAGATATGAAGCTAATCCGTGAAAGAAAACAGAAATTATAAGATATTTACCTGAGCGTTAAAGTTTTTGAAGCACTAAGTATGTGATGTTAACCCTGGGCTTGGCGGGGGCGGGACGAACGTGGATTTGGCACAGGGCGGTAGAGGACCATTAGAGCAACGCGTATATGAAATCTGAAGTTGATCCTGAATGGAAAGAAAAATTATAAGATATTTACCTGAGCGTTAAAGTTTTTGAAGCACCAAGTATGTGACCTTGACCCTGGGCTTGGCGGGGGCAGGACGAACGTGGATTTGGCACAGGGCGGTAGTGAACCATCATAGCAATGTGTATATGAAATATGAAGCAGATCGGTCGAAGGATGAAGAAATTATGAGACATTTACCCGAATGTTAGTTTTGTGACGGACGGACGGACGGGAGGACGGGAGGACGGGACGCACGTTCCTACGAATGAATACTTGTTGGGTTTTTACTGTATAAAAATACCCAACAAGAGTACCCAACACTATCCTAACCCTACCCAATAAGATCCCCGTACGCTTACAACAAGTACCCATTCCTGTGTGCGGACGGACGGACGGACGGACAAGGGTAACACTAAATACCTCCTCCACTATCGTGGTGGGGCATAACAATATTCCAAAGGGTGTTCGAATTATGCTCTGGATACGAAATAAGAGCATGAACCAACAAAGGGAGATAAGTAAACAAGAATTCCGCGGAATCAAATGCCTCGCCTTGTCCCGCCTTGACCTCGAGCCTGGGCCCGAAAGCAATTTTCACTGGCCCGAACACATTATACAATTATTGACTAGCGAGCCATGGAATATCAGATTATATTCTATGGCTCACTAGTCAATAATTGTTTTATTATATGATAATAGTCTGTATATAGCACTTACGACCTTATGCTACTAGACAAAAATTTAAAAAGAATTTGAAAAAAAATTTAAAAAAAAAAATGGAAAAAAAAGTTTAAAAACTAGAAATGGACGCTTGTCGACAAACGCATGTGTATCCCCCTCCCCAGATACACAAGTAGTTTGAAAAAAGGGTGTTCGAGTTATGCTCCGGAGACAAAATCAGTGACGGAAAAACAAAGGGAGATAACTAAAGAATTAGTGATGCAAGAGTTGTCATTCTTGCGGGACACACCTTTAGGGTCGTGGTCTATGCATGTGAAGTTTCATGAAAATATTCCAAAGGGTGTTCGAGTTATGCTCCAGCCACGAAATCAGTGCACGAAACAACAAAGGGAGATAACTAAGAAATTAACGACGCAAGAGTTGTCATTCTTACGTGCGACACACCTTTGGGTCGTCTTCTATGCATGTGTGAAGTTTAATAAACTAGAAAATGTGTTCATAGAACACGGATGTCCCACATATCGCTTTGATAATAAATGAGGCCAAATTGCAAGTCAAAATTTTCTTTTACCTGAGCGTTAAAGTTTTTGAAGCACCAAGTATGTGACCTTGACCCTGGGTTGGGCTTGGCGGGGGCAGGACGAACGTGGATTTGGCACAGGGCGGTAGAGGACCATTAGAGCAATGCGTATATGAAATATGAAGATGATCCATGAAAGAAAACAGAAATTATAAGATATTTACCCGAGCGTTAAAGTTTTTGAAGCACTAAGTATGTGACCTTGACCCTGGGCTTGGCGGGGGCAGGACAAACGTGGATTTGGCACAGGGCGGTAGAGGACCATTAGAGCAATGCATATGAAATATGAAGCAGATGATCCGTGAAAGAAAACAGATTATAAGATATTTTTACCTGAGCGTTAAAGTTTTTAGAAGCACTAAGTATATGATGTTAACCCTGGGCTTGGCGGGCGGGACGAACGTGGATTTGGCACAGGGCGGTAGAGGACCATTAGAGCAACGCATATATGAAATATGAAGTTGATCCGTGAATGGTAAGAAAAATTATAAGATATTTACCTGAGCATTAAAGTTTTTGAAGCACCAAGTATGTGACCTTGACCCTGGGATTGGCGGGGGCAGGACGAACGTGGATTTGGCACAGGGCGGTAGAGGACCATTAGAGCAATGCGTATATGAAATATGAAGATGATCCATGAAAGAAAACAGAAATTATAAGATATTTACCCGAGCGTTAAAGTTTTTGAAGCACTAAGTATGTGACCTTGACCCTGGGCTTGGCGGGGGCAGGACGAACGTGGATTTGGCACAGGGCGGTAGACGACCATTAGAGCAACGTGTATATGAAATATGAAGTTGATCCGTGAATGGAAATAAAAATTATAAGATATTTACCTGAGCGTTAAAGTTTTTTAAGCACCAAGTATGTGACCTTGACCCTGGGATTGGTGGGGCAGGACGAACGTGGATTTGGCACAGGGCGGTAGAGGACCATTAGAGCAATGCGTATATGAAATATGAAGATGATCCATGATCCATGAAAGAAAACAGAAAGTATAAAATATTTACCCAAGCGTTAATGTTTTTGAAGCACTAAGTATGTGACCTTGACCCTGGGCTTGACGGGGGCAGAACGGACAGGAAATCAGTGCGCAAAAAAACAAAAAGGGAGATAACTCAAAAATTAGCTATGCAAAAGTTGTCATTCTTGTGCACGACACACCTTCGGTTCGTGGTCTAATTGAATGTGTGAAGTTTCATAAAAATATTCCAAAGGGTGGTCGAGTTATGGTCAATCAGTGCGCGAAACAAAAAAGGGAGAGAACTAAAAAATTAGCTATGCAAGAGTTGTCATTCTTGTGCGCGACACACCTTCGGGTCGTGGTCTATGCATGTGTGAAGTTTCATGAAAATATTCCAAAGGGTGGTGGAGTTATGCTCCGGACACGAAATCAGTGCGAGAAACAAAAAAGGGAGATAACTAAAAAATTAGCTATGCAAGAGTTGTCATTCTTGTGCGCGACACACCTTCGGGTCGTGGTCTATGCATGTGTGAAGTTTCATGAAAATATTCCAAAGGGTGTTCGAGTTATGCTCCGGACAAGAAGTGTCTGCGGCGGACGCGGCCCGCTGTCAAATCCATAGTATCCCCCGATGGAGTCTGGGGGATACAAATACTCCAAAGCGATCGTCTTGTCGATACCTTCGATTTGATATATGACATGACCATGTTCGGTCAAATGTGAAATTTGACCCCTACCTGACCCCTCTGGCCCTACCCATTTTTGACCCCGGGGCCACCATTCTAACAAATCTGCAAAACAGCATTGACTATCAATCATTCCTGCCAAGTTTCGTTGAAATTGGCCAGGTGGTTAGTGATTTATTTACCCACTTTTCCACTGCGGCCATCTTGTATTAGGCGACGACCTCCAAATACAAATCTGCCATTGCCCCCCACCTGTAGATCATCTATGTGAAGTTTGACTAACATTGGCCAAGTGGTTCATGAGAAGACGTTAGACATCTCTAATAAAAGGATGACCGATTGACCTTTCTGCGGCCATCTTGGATGACGTAATCATCAGAATGATCGTCTTGTCGATACCTTCGATTTGATATATGACAACCATATTCGGTCAAATGTGAAATTTGACGCATACTTGACCCCACCCTGCCCCAGCCCATTTTTAACCCCGGGGCCACCATTTTAACAAATCTGAAATAGCATTGACTATCTATTCCTGCCAAGTTTTGCTGAAATTGGCCCGGCGGTTCGTGAGAAGATTTTTTAACAAATTTGAGCTACATTTCCACAGCGGCCATCTTGGATTATGCGACGACCTCCAATTTCACGAATCTGACGTGCCGACACACATAGATCATCCATGTGAAGTTTGACCAACATTGGCCCAGTGGTATGTGAGAAGAAGACGTTTGAATGTGTGGACAGACGACGGACGGACGGACGGACGGACGATGGACGAAAATTGGTGAGCTAATCATGACAAGTGCATGCATTAATCAGGGGGCCGTTTCGCTAAACTTTGTCCGACTAAAATGTTTGTAAGTGCAAAATTGTGATAGTCTGTAAATTTCACATGAACACCGTTTTCTTGTAGACAATTATTGGATTTACATTTATGGAACATAGGCTGCATATACTTAATATATGTAAATCAAGCAATTGAAATTTCCAGATGATCCTAAATTGACACTTACAAACATTTTAATCATACAAAGTTTAGTGAAACGGGCCCCCGATGGGCAGTCTGATCTCGGTCTACATTTGTCACAAAGGCGATAATGTGCCATTTCTCCCCTCAGTCGAAAGAGAAAAGTCCACATGGCCACCAGCTCAGATAATGTACCTTACAGGGCTCCAGATAAGGAAGTTCCAATTGGGTATTGTCACTCCATTATTTCAAAATTTTTATTGAGTAAAATAAAATCACACTACTGTTTACACATCAACGGACAGCAATTATTGAATGGTTTCTTCGAAATGAAAATCTGTCTTGGCATTTCATTAGAATTGTCTCATTGGAGACAATTCTAATGAAATACCAAGATGTGTTTTCATGGAAAATAAGAATATGCTATAGTTGTGGTCTGTTTATTGTTTTCTGCAGCATGTTAAGGTACTACAAATTTTGTATTGCTTTTTGTTACTTGCCACTTCTGATTTCAATTGGGTTTTTGGTAAATCTTATTTGTCATCAATATGACTGTGGTTTCTTTCTTTTAATGATGACCATGTTCCAGCCATTAAAACTACCAAATTTAGCAGCATTACTTATGTAGTCAGTCTGAACATGCTACAGAGAAATTTGAATCGGAAGAAATTTTTTATCTGGTCCAATTCAAATTTCTCTGCAGAATGTTCAGACTAACTACCAGGCATGAGAATGGCTTCCACTGAAACAGATGAAAATCCACTGAAACCCCCTCACCCCCGGTGCAAAAGTATCAAATTTGAGCAGATCAGACTGGGCCTGAAACATTTTGGAAACTCAGATTATGACAAAATCCGCCGATCAGCTGAAGATTCTCATGCCTGAACTAGTTATTATGTAATGTTGATAAATTTGGTATGGGCGGACTCATAGTGTTAACGGCTAGAATATGCTCATCATTATAAGGAACAAACCGCAGTTGTATTGATGAACAATAAGATTTACACGAGACCACATGGGCGCCGCCATTAGTCCAGACAAAACAATAGACCACGTGATCCCATACCCGGATACCGCAAAATGATTACATTAAAATCTGACTGTGATTGTGCAAGAGGACAAGTCTATACAGTCATGAATTCTGTACAAGACTCCTTTTCTCAGCTGGGGGCCGTTCCACTAAACTACATACAACTGAAGTGTTCGTAAGTGAAACATTAGGATAGTCTGTAAATTTCACATTAATACTGTTTTCTTGTAACAATTACTGGATTTACATTTATTGAGCATATGCAGTCTATGTCCAATAAATGTAAATCCATCAATTGAAATTTTGAGACGATCCTAATTTTGCACTTACAAAACTTTTAGTCGTACAAAGTGATATGGCCCCCCAGGTGTTTGTTTGTTTGTTGGGGTTTAACGGCCTATCAACAGCTAAGGTCATTTAAGGCCGGGTCAATGGGTTTAGTACTAAATCCCATATATTACCTGTACCAATAGCAGTGGGATCAGTAATAATCTTACTACTTTTATAACGGGCAATAACCCAATTCAACTCCCAGGTAACAAAAGAGCCAAAGATAAAAACTTACCGGAGGGCCAAAACAGGAAAATCATGATTCCTATAAGGAGGAACCCCCTACCGTTAATTTACGCCGTCATATTCGCCCGACCACCACCCACTCCACCCCCCCACTCCCAGGTCGCCTAAATCAGGCGTGTAGTTGTAACTGGATAAGTGACATATGACATTTGTGACCATTGTAGCTCCTGATCAAATAGCACATGCCTGTAACCTGATAACGATGTGTGTTAGAGGCACGACAGGTGTTTCAGCGATGGAATGGTGAACAGTGCAGATCCTGATCAGACTGTGCGAATGCACAGGCTGATCTGGATCTACACTGGTCACAAAACCCGTAAGCTATATTCCCCGTCACAGACAAGACACGCCATGTGATGTTGTACCTTCGAACATCTGTGTAATTTCATTAAATACGTTTACAAAATTGACAATATTTTTCATAAATAAAGTAAAAAATTGACAACATTTTCAGAGTACATGTAGATCTACTTTGAAAATATTGTAAATTTTTGTAAACATATTTCATGAAATTACACAGAAGTCTCATATGTGGCTGTGATTGAATAAATGGGGATGATGGAATTTGCTGTCAGTCTAACTCCTGGCTTGCCATCACATTTTGGTTAACCCATTACATACTTTATTTTTGTTAGTTCTCAATTAAAGTATATGTTGCGACCATCATTTGAACCATCTCAATGAGACAGTTCAAATGGTAGTCGTGACATATACTTCTAAGCACATTTAACATGTTTAAATAAAATATTTATGATTTTCCCCAATCAAAATGGCATATCCTTAGCATGAAATGGGTTAAACATTACGCTAGTTTATATAGTGTTCTTGCAATGGAACAAATAGTCTGTCATGTTATTTGCGGAATAAAACCATCAGCCAAAGTGTATATCCATCCAGATTTACCAGGATATGTGTACACATCTCCTAGTCAATGCAGGGTTTTCAAGGGGCTCCAAGGTTTCAGGGGTCGATATCATCTCGTCCGACAAAATTTGATGGACGACGAAAAGATATGAAACCACATTTCCTATTAATTTAATAGCAATATTTTATCACTGAACTAATGCACAAGTTGATTTGGATCTACACATTACATCATCACATTTCTCCAGTCACAGCCACAAACGTTTAAGGGTTAACAACTGATTTTTCAACATTTCAAGGGTCAAAACGTCTTTTCAAGAGTCAATTGAAAACCCTGCAATTAAGGATATGGACATTTATTACTAGCCAGCATGTATCCAGTCAATGCTCTAGTCACCAGATAGAGCTTTGCGCCCATCTGCACTAACGGACTCGTTGCCTTTATCAGATGGTTCAGCATGATACCTTGTCATGTGGATATTATACGTCATCTCACTCTGGAAGTTTTTACCACAAATGTCACATGGGTGTGCCATAACACCATGGGCTTTGGTGAGGTGGTTCACCAACGACCAAGAAGACTGATACTGATTCCCACAAACATCGCACACGTGTCGTTTTACATCTGTGTGTGATAAGGAGTGACGTTTGCATTCAATTCGATCCGGGAATAGCTTTCCGCATTGCGAACAAGCAAAGTTTGACGTTGCCCGAGGTTTATCAGACTTGAAGTAGGTGCTTGTCCGACCGAAATGCGTAACAATCCGGACAACAGCCCCACATGAGCAAACGATGTCTCGAGGAGATTTCTTGTCCATGCCGTAGCTCCAGGGTACAGTCTCCACGAGGTATTCATCACACACGGTACACTGTCGTGTGTGGATACGCAGCGTGTGTTTCTCTAGGGAACACTCGCCGAAAAATTCTTCGGAGCAAATTGAACACTTAGCATTGCGAACCTTATCATGCATTCTCTGCTTGTGTACAGTGAGGTTATAACTACCTGTGATTGTCTGGCCACAAATGTCACATTGTACAGGCATCGTCTCTTTCAAGCTTCGGTTCTTTCGAATCCGTAAATAAACTCGTTTTCCGTCAACTCGGTTCATCTTTGGTCTCGGCCCGGAAGTGCTACGTGTATACTTATGGGTTCTACGTGCTGTGTGTTCACTTTTCACTGGAGAGTCAATGTTGCTGCTTTGGTTGTCATTGTCTTCATCCATATCTGTATGACAATGTAGAACCAGTAGCCTATCTCACCAACATTGCAAAGTATACTTATCTAGCAAAGTATACGTTGAGGGAGAAATTTTCAATTTTAGGATAAATTTATTAATTTTTATTATACTGAATTTATTACATTATCACAGCCATTTTGGCTGTGATAATGTAAAAATTCAGTATAATAATTCTGCATACTTTTAATCATCACATATATGCAGTCGTTAGTTCTATATGAAATAATGCATTTCAGGCAAAATAAATGATTACTCCCTCAAAGTATACTTTGCTAGATAAGTATACCTTGCAATGTTGGTGAAATAAGCTACTGGCTGTATGCTCAAGAAATCTGGATATAAATATTCATATATGTATTATTTGAATGGACTATAAAAAGGGCATGAATATCTCTAAACTAATCCCATAATGGCAGCCTTGATAATAAATGTACATTTTATAATAACTAGATAAAGTTAGCAGGGGCTCACGTATACCCCCGCCCGTCGCCTGGACGACAAATAAAAACATTACTGCAAAAATTTAAAAACTTTAATTTCTAAGTACTTTCACCTTGACATTCGACATGAAGGCCGCATCGGTGTGGTATGGAATTAAAATATGGATGATGATAAGGAAGTATATGTTTGTTTGTTTGTTTATTAGTGTTTAACGGCCTATCAACAGCTAAGGTCATGTAAGGCCGGGCAAACGGGTTCGATCCCATTTTAACCTGCTGCATTGGGGGGAAAATCCCAAAATCAGAACGGAATATTTACATCTGGAAAAACTATATTCAGCCCTGAAATTAGAATAACCTGACCAGGTGCCAAAGTCACTTGGCCCCTTCCCCTGAAATAGGATTACGAATAATCGTAATACTCACATAAGGGGTATAACCAGATTCAACTGTCACATACAAAAAGACGTATGTGAGGGCCAAACGAGGTCTCCAGTCGGGATTCCGTTAAGGATGAACCCCGATCGTTAAATTACCCATCACATACTCCCACCTGCCACCCACTAGGAAGTGTATGAAATTTGAATACAAACAAACTTACCGTTGCAGAGATAATGGGTACCCGAAAACTTCAACGCAAATCTTATGGATGCAAATTTATAAGTAGTTTGACCATGACCTTGGACATGAATGCCGTATGGGTGTGGGATGGAATGAAAATACGGATGAAAATACGGATGATGATAATAAGTATATGAAGTTTGAGGTCGATCCGACTGACTGACTGACGGAATTACGAAAACTATATACCCCTTGACATACCTTGTATGCCAGAGGTATAATAAAGACGTACAGAACTTCAAGAGCAAAGCAATATGCCCCACTTGCTATCACCAGAATTATATTCAGCCCTGAAATTAGAATAATCTGACCTGGTACCAGGTTTATAACACACCAAAGTCACTTAGCCCCTAAGTAACAGGATTATGAATACTCGGAATAATCGGAATACTCGTAATACCGGTACTCACACAAGGGGTATAACCAGATTCAACTGTCACACACAAAAAGTGCCAAAGACATACGTGAGAGCCAAACCAGGTCTCCGGTCGGGATTCCACTAAGGATGAACCCAGATCGTTAAATTACCCATAGTATGCACCATCTGCCACCCACACACAGATCAGGAGCTAGTCTTACAAAGGTCAGGAGCTAGACTGCCCACCAGGTATCAGGCCCACTTCTTCAGTAACAGTCACATAATAATTAATATTATGTGACTGGAGAAGTGGAGCTTTATGACATTTGCAATCAGTGTAGACCCGGACCAGCCTGCGCACGTCTGATCAGGGTCTGCTCCTAACAAACAGTATAGGACAATGCTGCAGTACTTCGCCAGAGGATCAGGAGCTAGACTGACCACAATTCTTATATGCCTCGTCTCTACAGTAACAGTTACGTATGAGCGCATCTCTGAAATGCGGCTGTGACTGGAGAAATGGGGCTTATCGGTTTTGCGCCCAGTGTAGATCCAGATCAGCCTGTGCATCCTCACTGTCTGATCAGGACCTGCACTGTTCGCCATTGTATCAATGAAACGCCGCTACGCTTTTAACAAGCAATATAGATCAGTACCAGGCTACAAGAGTGTGCCATTTGATCAGCACCTACACTGGTCACAAATCCTATAAGCCCCATTTATCCATCACAGCCACAAATACCTCAATTCTCATATTGCTGGATTTCACCCATATTCATTTTCCCTCAATGACATTGTTTGTTTGTTTGTTTCAGAGCTCCAGATAAGCTGTGTATTTGCGTCAATACCCAATTAAAATAGCCAAAAACCCAATTGAAATCAGAAGTAGTGAGTATCAAAAAGCTATGAAAAATGTGTGGTATCTATATTATATCATGCTACAGAAAACAATAAACAGACCATAAATATAGCATATTTTATTATTTTTCCATGAAAACACATCTTGGTATTTCATTAGAATTGTCTCCAAGGAGACAATTCTAATGAAATATCAAGACATGTTTTCATTTAGTAGCAAACTATTCAATAATTGCGGTCTGCTGATGTGTAAACAGTAGTGTGATTCTATTTCACACAATTAAAATTTTGAAATACCCAATTGCTTCAAAAATGATGGAGTGACAATACCCAATTACTAATTCCTTATCTGGAGCCCTGTTGTTTGTTTAATAGTGTTTAATGGCCTATCAACAGCTAAGGTCATTTAAGGCCTCGCCAACGGGTTCGATCCTGTATTTAACCTGCTGCATTGGGTTGAAAATCCCAAAATCAGAACGGAATATTTACATCGAGAAACAAGTGCCGTAAGTCACAAAATATGCCTGTCGAAGATGGGCCAGACAGTGAAGATGCAGAAATGTGAAGCTGTCACCAAGGCAAGAAACATTTATGAGAATTTGAAAATCTTTAGCAAATTATGTAGAATTGGATACAAAAATGTAGAAAAAATGGCTAAGTTAAAAAGGTGATATTTTGATTGAAAAATATTTTTTTCTGCATAAAAACACGAAGGTGCACATTTTCAATATATGTAGAAGACGTTTCAGATCGATTGAATGAATGGTTTCAGAGAAGTTGTGTACACAAACTCTGTACCCTATATATATAGAATTGTATACAAAAATGTAGACAAAAATGGCTAAGTTAAAAAGGTGATATTAGTTAAAAAAAATAATTCTGCAAAAAAACACTAAGGTGCACATCTGCAATATGTGTAGAAGACGTGTGTATAGTTTCAGATCGATTGACTGAATGTTTTCAGAGGAGCTGTGTACACAAATTCGGTACCCTATATAGAATTGTATACAAAAATGTAGAAAAAAATGGCTATTAAGTTAAAAAAGTGATATTTTTGTTAAAAAATATTTTTTCGGCATAAAAATACCAAGGTGTACATCTTCAATATGTATAGAAGACGTGTGTATAGTTTCAGATCGATTGACTGGACGGTTTCAAAGGAGTTGTACACAAACTATGTAGTTTTTCTGTCCACCGCCCGCCCGCCCCGCGGTAAAACATAATATGTACTGTTTTTTTTAAAAACAGTCGTATAAAAAGTCATACAATCAAATTTGACTTGTGATTAATAAATGGTAGAAAATATTGTCAGGGTAAGTAAAAAATGTACATACTTTATTTATAAAATGCATACATGTACATGGAAATAAATTTATCAGTAGGTTATCAAGTTTGAGATTGACAGGAAATCAATCTGCGAAAAAAAACATGTGAGATATTAAACTAAAACATTACTGAGACAAGAGTTATCAATCTTCCACGCAACACACCTTTGCAGGTCGTGATCTATGACTTTGTGTAGTTTCATGAAAATATTTCAAAGGATATTCGAGTTATGCTCCGGACAAGAAATCAAAAAGAGATAACTCTAGTGAGGTAAGAGCTATCATTATTGCGTCTGACATACCTTTGGGACGTGGTCTATGCATCTTTGACAGATTCCGCTGGCAATCGCCACTTTCGCAATTGGCGATAAAAATAAATAATTGTTTATTTTTATCCTAATGGTTATTCCTTTTTTTTTTTTTGAAGTGGCGATTTTTTTATTTTCCCCATCAGGAATCCCTGTATTCCCATGGGTAATCATGTTATGCTCCGGACAAAAAGCGTCTGCGGCGGACACGGACGATGTTCAGCAGAAAAAGCAAACAAAGTTGAAAATTCAATTATAAGAGCTGCAAAAGAGCAAACTGTAAATCTGTTAGATTTCTGGGGACCGTTTCACTAAACTTCTTACGACTAAAATGTTCGTAAGTGCAAAATTATGATACATGTAGTCTGTAAATTTCACACTAACAATGTTTTCTTGTAAACAATTGTTGGATTTACATTTATTGAGCATAGGCTGCATATGCAGTCTATGGTCAATAAATGTAAATCCATCAATTGAAATTTGCAGACGATTCTAAATTTGCGCTTACAAACATTTTAGTCGTAAGAAGTTTAGTGAAACGGCGGCCCCCAGCTCAAATAGGTGACTTTTCAACTTTTTAAGATATTCTTTCTCCTCAATTTGAAAATCAATGAGCATTTCAAATTGTTGAGAGTATTTGGTACTCCAACATTAACAAGAGTGCCGCAAGTTCATTAATGAGAATTTGAAAGTCTATAGCATTATTTCTTCATCTCGTTGTGCTAAACATGTATACTAATTTAGGCAGAGATAGAAAAGTAGAGAGTAAAGTAGAAATGATAGGGAATTGGATACAATAACGTAGAAAAAATGGCTAAGTTAAAAAGGTGATATTTTTGTTAAAAAATATTTTTTCGCCATAAAAACACCAAGGCGCACATCTTCAATATGTGTAGAAGACTTGTGTACAGTTTCAGAACGATCGACTGAACAGTTTCGGAGGAGTTGTGTACACAAACTCTATATTGTAAAATGTATATAGAATTGCATAGAAAAATGTAGAAAAAGTTAAAAAGGCGATATTTTTTCGGCATAAAAACACCAAGGTGCACATCTTCAATATGTGTAGAAGACGTGTGTATAGTCTCAGAACGATCGACTGAACTGTTTCGGAGGAGTTGTGTACACAAACTCTGTACCGTATATAGAATTGTATAGAAAAATGTAGAAAAAATGGCTAAGTTAAAAAGGTGAATATATGTTAAAAAATAAAAAATATTTTTCGCCATAAAAACACCAAGGTGCACATCTTTCAATATGTGTAGAAGACGTGTGTATAGTTTTCAGAATGATCGACTGAACGGTTTCGGAGTTGTGTACACAAAACTCTGTACCGTATATAGAATTGTATAGAAAAATGTAGAAAAAATGGCTAAGTTAAAAAGGTGATATTTTTGTTACAAAATATTTTTTCGACATAAAAACACCAAGGTGCACATCTTCAATATGTGTAGAAGACATGTGTATAATTTCAGAACGATCGACTGAACGGTTTCAGAGGAGTTGTGTACACAAACTCTGTACCGTATATAGAATTGTACAGAAAAATGTAGAAAAAATGGCTAAGTTAAAAAGGTGATATTTTTGTTAAAATATATTTTTTCTGCATAAAAATACCAAGGTGCACATCTTCAATATGTGTAGAAGACGTGTGTATAGTTTCAGAACGATCTACTGAACGGTTTCAGAGGAGTTGTGTACACAAACTCTGTACCGTATATAGAAATGTATAGAAAAATGAAGAAAAAATGGCTATTAAGTTAAAAAGGCGATATTTTTGTTAAAAAATATTTTTTCGGCATAAAAACACCAAGGTGCAGCACATCTTCAATATGTGTAGAAGACGTGTGTATAGTTTCAGATCGATCGACTGAACGGTTTCGGAGGAGTTGTGTACACGAACTATGCGCTTTTTCTTCAGCCGCCCGCCCGCCGTGCGGTAAAACATAATACGTACCGTTTTTTAAAAACGGTCGTATAAAAATACCTTGGTATTCAGCTAGAGTAAATGCGTTAATACATCAATAAAGAGCTCCAGATAAGGAATTAGTAACCGAGTATGGTCACTCCATCATTTCTGAAGCAATAGTGTATTTCAAAATTTTAATTGGGTAAACTAAAATCACTCTACTATTTACACATCGACAGACAACAATTATTGAATAGCTTACTTCGAAATGGAAACATGTCTTGGCATTTCATTAGAATGGTCTCCTTGGAGACAATTCTAATGAAATACCAAGATGTGCTTCATGGAAAATAAGAATAAAATGCTATATTTGTAGTCTGTTTATTGTTTTCTGCAGCATGATAAAAATACCACAATTGTTGTATTGCTTTTTGATACTCGCTACTTCTGATTTCAATTGGGTTTTTGACAATTTTAATTGGGTATTTAAGCAAATACGCAGCTTATCTGGAGCTCTGTCGATACACTGTACCTGGTATGAAATTGGAAAACACATATTTTTCTGTACATGTACAGTAGATAAGGCATGTGAGCCTGAGACATTTGTGGCTGTGACTGGAGAAACACGGCTTCTGGGAAATGTGACCAGTGCAGCTCCTGATAAAATAACACACTTATGTAGCCTGATAATGATTGCTTGTTAGTATAACAGCTGTTTCATTGATGGCAGAGCTCCAGATTAGCTGCGTATTTGCGTAAATACCCAATTAAAATTGCCAACAAGAGTGCCGCAAGTCACAAAATACGCCTGTCGAATATGGGCCACACAGCGAAGATGAAGAAATGTGAAGCTGTCACCAAGGCAAGAAACATTAATGAGAATTTGAAAGTCTATAGCATTATTTCTTCATCTCGTTGTGCTAAACATGTATACTAATTTAGGCAGATAGAAAAGTAGAGTGTAAAGTAGAAATGATAGGGAATTGGATACAATAATGTAGAAAAAATGCCTAAGTTAAAAAGCTGATATTTTTGTTAAAAAATATTTTTTCGGCATAAAAACACCAAGGTGCACATCTTCAATATGTGTAGAAGACGTGTGTATAGTTTCAGAATGATCGACTGAACAGTTTCGGATGAGTTGTGTACACAAACTCTGTATTGTATATGGAATTGCATAGAAAAATGTAGGAAAAATGGCTACGTTAAAAAGGCGATGTTTTTGTAAAAAAATATTTTTTCCGCATAAAAACACCAAGGTGCACATCTTCAATATGTGTAGAAGACGTGTGTATAGTTTCAGAATGATCGACTGAACGGTTTCGGAGGAGTTGTGTACACAAACTCTGTACCGTATATAGAATTGTATAGAAACATGTAGAAAAAATGGCTAAGTTAAAAAGGTGATAATTCTTTGTTAAATAATATTTGTTCGACATAAAAACACCAAGGTGCACATCTTCAATATGTGTAGAAGACGTGTGTATAGTTTCAGAACGATCTACTGAACGGTTTCGGAGGAGTTGTGTACACAAACTCTGTACCGTATATAGAATTGATAGAAAAATGTAGAAAAAATGGCTAAGTTAAAAAGGTGATATTTTTGTTAAAAAATATTTTTCGCCATAAAAACACCAAGGTGCACATCTTCAATATGTGTAGAAGACGTGTGCATAGTTTCAGATTGATCGACTGAACGGTTTCGGAGGAGTTGTGTACACAAACTCTGTACCGTATATAGAATAGTATAGAAAAATGAATAAAAAATGGCTAAGTTAATAAGGCGATATTTTTGTTAAAAAATATTTTTTCAGCATAAAAACACCAAGGTGCACATCTTCAATATGTGTAGAAGACGTGTGTATAGTTTCAGATCGATCGACTGAAAGGTTTCGGAGGAGTTGTGTACACGAACTATGCGCTTTTTCTTCCGCCGCCCGCCCGCCCGCCGTGCGGTAAAACATAATAGGTACCATTTTTAAAAACGGTCGTATAAAAACCCAATTGAAATCAGAAGTAGTGAGTAGCAAAAAGCAATGAAAACTTTGTGGTATCTTTATCATGCTACAGAAAAGAATTTAAACAGATCACAAATATAGCATATTTTCTTATTTTTCCATGAACACACACATTGGAGACAATTCGATTGAAATACCAAGATGTGTTTTCATTTAGAAGCAAACTATTCAATAACTGCTGTCTGTTGACATGGTTGATGTGTAAACAGCAGTGTGATTCTATTTTACCCAATTACAATTTTGAAATACCCAATTGCTTCAGAACTGATGGAGTGACAATACTCAATTACTAATTCCTTATCTAGAGCATCCTCATGCAGCCTGATAATGATCTATATTGCTTGTTAGTATAACAGCTGTTTCATAGATGGAATGGCGAACAGTGCGGATCATAATCAGACTGAGTGGATGAACGGCTGATCTGGATCTATAATCACGAAAAAACACACAAGCCCCATTTATCCCGTCAACACAGTGCGTATGTGCCGTGAAACACGATGCCGTGAAACATTTTTGATATCCAGTCAATACAATTTTTGCATTTAACAGCCATTTGTAGGTGTTGATGGGATAAAAAATATCTGGCGCGGCACGGAAACGGGATGTGCTCGGCAGAGCCTCGCCCATCCCGTTTCCTGAGCCTTGCCAGATATTTTTTTCCATTCACGGCACTAACCTACTATTCTCTATCTATTTTCCTTATTTCTGAACCAAAGTATATGTTGTGACCACTCATTTGAACCGTCTCGGCGAGACGGTTCAAATGAGTGGTCACAACATATACTTCTGATGAGAAATAAAGAAATTGTTGAGCCTTGCCGGATATTTTTTCCCATTCATGACACTAACCTACTATTCTCTATTTCTCCAGTCACTGCTAATGATGTGATTATGTCACAAAAATGCATAATGAAATTTAATCATATGTTAAGAGAAACGGGCTATACACAGTGTTGCAGAAGGTAAAAGTCTTACTGTCTGTTTCACGAAACCTGCCCAAATTTTACGGCTATATAAATAATGCAAAAACAATACTTTTTTATATTAAATTACGTCAGAATTTAAGAATGAGCCTACTTTTTACTTTGTGAAATTTGAACAAATATTGATTTTATTGCGGAAAAAAAGATTTCACCATGTTAAATCCCCATAGACATCTTCACTTTCTTAGTTAGATCATTTCCAAGGTTTCAGAATCAATTTCCAAACTTTTTTATTTTTTGACTACTCCTTCAGGTTCTCCACCTCTTTTTTCCCCATGTTAAATTCCCATAGAAAAGTCATATTTTCGTAATAAAATCAATATTTGACTAAATTTCACGAAATAAAAAGAAAGCTCATTTTTAAATTTTTATAAAATCAAATATCGTAAAAATTATTGTTTTTGCACTGTTTATATGGCCATAAAATTTGGGCAGGTTTCGTGAAACAGACAGTAGTTACACTCTTATATTGTTTCTTCTGCATCATTTTCAGAGTTATCTATCTCAATAGTTTTATCTATCTCAAACGCTTCCGCCAACACTTCAGGATGATAATTAGTCATGTGCTGTCTAAAACTATTATCTGTCTTGAAGTTTTTATTGCATATGCTACACCTGTGCAGTGTTAGTTTGTGCACAGTTGCCAAATGGTTAACCAGAGACCAGCTGTATTGATACTGCTGACCACACACGTCGCAAATATGTCCTTTCACGTCCTTGTGACATTTTGTATGCTCAATACACGCGGTTCTATTCTGAAATAGTTTTCCACAAGTTGTACACGCATATTTTGATGCTGTACGAATAAATGGTATCTCGTCTCCAGCCTCATCCGTCTCGCACGGTTGACTGGATTTCCTGCCCGGCCCGTACTGTGTGACGATTCGAACTACTGATCCGCAGATACAGACGACGTCACGCGGTGATTTCATGTTCACATCGTCGGTCCAAGGAACTGATTCAACAACATACTCGCAACAATTGTCACACTGGCGCGTATGAATGAGAACCCTATGTCTTTCTCTTGCCTCGTTGGTGAAAAACACTTTCGGACAAATAGTACATGAAAAGTTGCGAACCTTTTCGTGAACGCGCTTCTTGTGTATAGCAAGATTGTACACGCCAGAAATTGTTTGACCACAAACGTCACAGTCTACATACATAGACTGCTTCGTATCTCGTTTCATTGGGGCTTGTCGTGGTCTCCTAACTCGCGATTCGAAAACGACTACCTGTTTCTCGTTGGACTGATTTAGTCCAAGTTCGCGGGTGGTAACGTTTACCGATTTTGAGCGCATTATTTTCAGATTTAACCGGAAAATTTATGCTGATATCGTCCTCATCATCGTTTTCATCACCGGAAGTGGAGTCATCATCCATATCTGTCTCAATATTGTCGAAATGTTCACCTAAAATGGAATAAGTGACATTAACCCTTTGGCCCCTGAATACCTTACACCGACTGTTCCAAGTTACTTTTCCGACTACTCCATAGTCATAAAATGTGTTGTTTTTTTTGGTGATTTTGAACATACTGACAAACACTGCAGATGCGGATGAGATGGCTCATATGGATCTACAGTGTTTGCAGATACATGAATTCTGTATAGTCTGTGAGCTTGAAAGGGTTAAGTTCACTATCCCTCAATATGCTTCAGTATTGTTTACACTCACTTTTTAGTCGCGGGTGTCCGCACATCCGTCAGTATGTCTGTCCATCATGTATCTTGTAAGATGTAAAACTATTAAACCGTAACAGATACAATGCTCCAGATAAGGAATTAGTAATTGAGTATTGTCACTCCATCATTTCTGAAGCAATTGGGTATTTCAAAATTGTAATTGGGTAAAATAAAATCACACTACTGTTTGCACATCAACATTACAGCAATTGTTGAATAGTTTGCTTCAAAATGAAAACATGTCTTGATATTTCATTAGAATTGTCTCCTTGGAATAAGTGTTTTCATGGAAAATAAGAAAAATATGCTATATATATGGTCTGTTTATTGTTTTCTGCAGCATGATAAAGGTACCACAAAATTTATATTGCTTTTTTGGTACTCGCTACTTCTGATTTCAATTGGGTTTTTTGGCCATTTTACTTGGGTATTTAAGCAAATACGCAGCTTATATGGAGCTCTGAGATATGCATTTGATATTTGGCATATGGCCTCGATATGGATTCTTTTGCGAATTGACCATTCAAAGTCAGTAACTGTACTTGCATAGAAACAAAATTGCTACCAAGCTCCATACATATCGCGAGGGAAGCAATTTAACCCCATCTCTTTAACGTAACACATGGAGGAGTGATTTTTGCAATCGGTTATCCGGCGTGTTTGATATGGTAGCGATATAAAACTGTCAAAGCGGTATCAATAAATTATTAATAAAGAACATACACATGCAGAAATTTGTTAGTTTACCATGTAAAGTTGTTTATCAAAACATTTACATGTATATCTTGTAAATGTGTAAGCTTCATTTCATTATGTTGAACAAGAACAAGAGAAAAGATGGCTTCCATGGGAAAATGATTTCCCTGTACTATTATTTTTGGCAATTTACCAGTTCTACATCAAAGGCTATTTGTTTAAAGGTATAAAATATACAGATTACTATATTTTGGCCTACATGCAACAGGTTTGGGTATGCACTTTGATTGCTCACATTTTTTGAATGGGTCAAATTGTAGCCGTAGATAACATACCGGAGGCGAATTATTGTAGCTAGTACTTGCATAGCTTGTACAGGCATTCTTCATTTTAATCTGCCTGATATATTTGTTTGTTGGAGCTCCCCATGGTGTCTGATTTAGAGATGGTCCGCTGTAAATTACGCAAATAACTCCTCCGAGACACATTTGTGTGATTTGTGATCATGAACAGGTAATCATTTCAACCGGTAGTTTACACAAAGATAGTGGTGAATTACACAACTCTGTTCTGTAGTGTGGCATCACTCTCGTGTTTGCCATTAGCCTATTTCACCAACATTGCAAAGTATACTTTTCTAGCAAAGTATACTTTGAGGGAGTAATCATTTATTTTTCCCGAAATGCATTATGTCTTATAGAACTAACAATTGCATATATTTGATGATTAAAAGTATGCAGACTTATTATACTGAATTTATTACATTATCAAAAAATGGCTGTGATAATGTAATAAATTCAGTATAATAAAAATAAATAAATTTATCGTAAAATTTAAAATTTCTCAAAGTATACTTTAATAGAAAAGTATACTTTGTAATAATTCCAGCACAAAAATATTTACACAATTCCCTAACATTTGATTGGGCCCGTAGCAAGTCTCTGTCCAAAATTTATATCCCAATAAACTCCCATGCCGAACTACTTTCCGTAACAGTGAGGCGCAGTTAAAATAATTCTTAAGAGAACGGAAAATAAACACATTTTCTTGATGAAATTATTTCAAATGCTGGAATTATAAGGAATGAATGGGCTTTTTGTGGAATTTATCGGGGATATAAACTTGGAAAAGTCGCGGGAATACTGGACGAGGCCTTAAAAAATTACAATTTTCGGAAAAAAAAAAGAAAAAGAAAAAAAAAATCTTTTCTTTTTTTTTCTTTTTTTATCGAAAATTGTAATTTTTTATCGCTTCGTCCAGTATTCCCGCGACTTTTCCAAGTTTATACCCCGATAAATTCCACAAAAAGGCCATTCATTCCTATAATGTTGGAGAAATAGGCTACAGATATGGAGAAATGATATCAGTAACGTAACGACAATGACACGTTTCCTTTCACCAATCAAATAATATTCTAAGACACACCCTCTGAATCGCGAGACAGTCGCCTTCAGTACGACCCGCCTTCAGAAATTAATTCACACAATTATTGGCCATATTTGGCTGGATACGCTTTGCTTTTATAAAGTATCAAGTGTGAAATGTAAGAAAATATTTGTTTAACCAGATGAGCTGATTATCTTGAAATAACGCCCTCATGTTTGGGTGCTACCACTATACAAACTTGGTTCGCTACGCTCACTCATTTGTTTAGCGTAAGTACCCAATCGCTCATGCATTATTCCATGGTTGAATAACTTCTATTTATCCTCAGAGATAATTGACAATGAAACCAGAGCTCTAGTTAAGGTGTGTAATTTGGGGACAAATTTCTTATTTCTCTATCAAAAATGGCATGTTGGGAGTGCTTTAGAATCGTCTCCACAAATTGAACAAATTACGCACCTTAACTGGAGCTCTGAATGAAACATGTCAACATTAACCGTTTCAACACTACAGACCTCTTCAGCTGTGTTTGCAATCCATGAAGATCCAGATCAGCCGGCTCGTAATCGGAACTGCACTATTTGTGAATATTTTTTTATAATAATAGTTTTCCGATGAATCAGAGCTCCAGTTAAGGTGCGTAATTTGACCAACTTGTGGTGAAATTTTGTTATTTCTTTAACAAAAAAGGCAAGTTGGGAGTCCTTTAGAATCTTCTCATTCAGACGATTCTAACGTGCTCCCAACTTGCCATTTTTGATGGAGAAATAAGAAATTTACTCCAAATTACGCACCTTAACTGCAGCTCTGTGAATGAAATAATGTGAGAAATAAAAGTATTCCATTCCAGTCACTTAGGAGAGAAAAGGATACGCACACCAAGGGTTAATGGGTATCCAGTTATACTATAAATATGATAAAGTTGGGGGTCTGGCCTAGTAGATTAGGTGTTACACGTGCTAGAACATCTATTAGCTTCTGCCACTTTTGTCCACTGTGATCACAATGGCTGTAGTGCACGTGAAATAAATGCTCCAAACATATTATAAACATCATCTTTCAGACTGAGAGAAATAGAGAATAGTAGGTTAGTGCCGTGAATGGGAAAAAATATCTGGCAAGGCTTAGGAAATGGGAAGGGCGAGGTCAACACATAACAAGAGCTGTAGGAGAACAGCATAGCTCGACTACGAGGGTTGTCGATGTACACATAGCTTGACAAACAAGATGGCCACGGCCTGCATAAAAACCTTAACCAAGGTTGACTAAAAATCTTAACCAAGGGAAATTGAGTAAGTAATTCAAGGTTAAATGTAGGTCAATGTGGCCGCGGCCTGCATAAAAACCTTAACCAAGGTTGACTAAAAACCGTAACGAAGGGAAATTAAGTAAGCAATTCAAGGTTAAATGTAGGTCAATGTCAGATATAGGTCAGGGGTTATTGATGTACATCACTAGGAGATGAAGTTTTCCAAGTATGGTTGCTGTAGGCCCAGGAATATTCCATATACAAGGTTGACTAAAAACCTTAACCAAGGGGAAATAAGAAAGTAATCCAAGGATAAAAGTAGGTCAAGGTCAAATATAGGTCAGGGATTATTGATGTACATCACTAGGAGATGAAGTTGTCCAAGTATGGTTGGTGTAGGGCAGGAGTATTCCATATACAAGCTTGACTAAAAACCTTAACCAAGGGGAAATAACTAAGTAATTCAAGAGGAAATGTAGGTCAAGGTCAAATATAGATCAGGGGTTATTGATGTACATCCCTATGAGAAAAGGTTGTCAAAGTATGGTGTCTGTATGCACAATAGTATTCCATGTACAAGCTTGACTAACAAGAGCTGTAGGAGAACAGCATAGCTCGACTACGAGGGTTGTCGATGTACACATAGCTTGACAAACAAGGTGGCTGCGGCCTGCATAAAAACGTTAACCAAGGTTGACTAAAAAACTTAACCAAGGGAAATTAAGTAAGTAATTCAAGGTTAAATGTAGGTCAATGACAGATATAGGTCAGGGGTTATTGATGTACATCACTAGGAGATGAAGTTTTCCAGGTATGGTTGCTGTAGGCCCAGGAGTATTCCATATACAAGCTTGACTAAAAACCTTAACCAAGGGGAAATAACTAAGTAATCCAAGGATAAAAGTAGGTCAAGGTCAAATATAGGTCAGGGATTATTGATGTACATCACTAGGAGATGAAGTTGTCCAAGTATGGTTGATGTAGGCCCAGGAGTATTCCATATACGAGCTTGACTATAAACATTAACCAAGTAATTCAAGGTTAAATGTAGGTGAAGGTAAAATATAGGTCAGGGGTTATTGATGTACATCCCTATGAGAAAAAGTTATCCAAGTATGGTGTCTGTATGCACAATAGTATTCCATATACAAGCTTAAATAGAAACCTTAACCAAGGTTGACTAAAAATCTTAACCAAGGGGGATTAACTAATTAATTCAAGGTTAAATGTAGGTCAATGTGAAATATAGGTCAGGGGTTGTTGATGTACATCACTAGGAGATGAAGTTGTCCAAGTATGGTTGGTGTAGGGCCAGGAGTATTCCATCTACAAGGTTGACTAAAACCGTTAACCAAAGAGAATAACTAAGTAATTGAAGAGGAAATGTAGGTGAAGGTCAAATATAGATCAGGGGTTATTGATGTACATCCCTATGAGAAAAGATTGTCCATGTATGGTGTCCGTATGCACAATAGTATTCCATGTACAAGCTTGAGTAAAAACCTTAACCAAGGTTCACTAAAAACCTTAACCAAGGTGACTTAAGTTAGTAATTGAAGAGGAAATATAGGTCAAGGTGAAATATATATCAGGGGTTGTTGATGTACATCACTAGGAGATGAAGTTGTCCAAGTATGGTGGGTGTAGGGCCAGTAGTATTCCATATACAAGCTTGACTAAAAACCTTAACCAAGGGGAATTATCTAAGTAATTCAAGAGGAAATGTAGGTCAAGGTCAAATATAGATCAGGGGTTATTGATGTACATCCCTATGAGAAAAGGTTGTCCAAGTATGGTGTCTGTATGCACAATAGTATTCCATGTAGAAATCTTGACTAAAAACCTTAACCAAGGTTGACTAAAAACCTTAACCAAGGGGAATTAACTAAGTAATTCAAGGTTAAATGTAGGTCAAAGTCAAATATAGGTCAGGGGTTGTTGATGTACATCACTAGGCGATAAAGTTGTCCAAGTATGGTTGGTGTAGGGCCAGGAGTATTCCATCTACAAGCTTGACTAAAAACCTTAACCAAAGAGAATTAAGTAAGTAATTCAAGAGGAAATGTAGGTCAAGGTAAAATGTAAGTCAAGGTCAAATATAGATCAAGGGTTATTGATGTACTTCCCTAGGAGATGAAGTTTTCCAAGTATGGTAGGTGTAGGGCTGAGGAGTATTCCATATACAAGTGACTATAAACTTAAACCAAGTAATCAAGGTTAAAATGTAGGTGAAGGTAAACTAGGTCAGGGTATTGGTACATACCATGAGTTATCCAAGTAATGTCTTAGCACAAATAGATTCCTATAACAAGCTTAAATAGACGTAACCAAGGTTGACTAAAACCTTAACCAAGGGGGATTAACTAATTAATTCAAGGTTAAACGTAGGTCAATGTGAAATATAGGTCAGGGGTTGTTGATGTACATCACTAGGAGATGAAGTTGTCCAAGTATGGTTGGTGTAGGGCCAGGAGTATTCCATCTACAAGGTTGACTAAAAACGTTAACCAAAGAGAATTAACTAAGTAATTGAAGAGGAAATGTAGGTGAAGGTCAAATATAGATTAGGGGTTATTGATGTACATCCCTATGAGAAAAAGGTGGTCCAAGTATTGGTGTCTGTATGCACAATAGTATTCCATGTACAAGCTTGAGTAAAAACCTTAACCAATGTTGACCAAAAACCTTAACCAAGGTGACTTAAGTAAGTAATTGAAGAGGAAATATAGGTCAAGGTGAAATATATATCAGGGTTGTTGATGTAGCACTAGACTGAAGTTGTCCAAGTATGGTGGGTTGTAGGGCCAGTAGTATTCCATATACAAGCTTGACTAAAAAACAAAAAACCTTAACCAAGGGGAATTAACTAAAGTAATTCAAGAGGAAATGTAGGTCAAGTCAAATATAGATCAGGGGTTTATTGATGTACATCGCTATGAGAAAAGGTTGTCCAAGTAATGGAGTCTGTATGCACAATAGTATTCCATGTAGAAAGCTTGACTAAAAACCTTAACCAGGTTGACTAAAAAAAACCTTAACCAAGGGGAAATAACTAAGTATTTCAAAGTTAAATGTAGTCAAAGTCAAATATAGTCAGGGGTGTTGATGTACATCACTAGAGATAAAGTTGTCCAAGTATGGTTGTGTAGGGCCAGGAGTATTCCATCACAAGCTTAACTAAAAACCTTAACCAAAGAATTATAATAAGTAATTCAAGAGGGAAATGTAGGTCAAGGTAAAATGTAAGTCAAGGTAAAATATAGTCAAGGGTTATTGATGTACATCCTAGGAGATGAAGTTGTCCAAGTATGGTGGGTGTAGGGCCAGGAGTATTCCATCTACAAGCTTGACTAAAAACCTTAACCAAGGAGAATTAACTAAGAATACAAGAGGAAATGTAGGTGAAGGTCAAATATAGATAAGGGGTTTATTGATGTACATCCCTATGAGGAAAAGGTTGTCCAAGTATGGTGTCTGTAAGCACAATCGTATTCCATCATGTACAAGCTTGAGTAAAAACCTTAACCAA
>CM055271.1:92392535-92592170 GCA_029237695.1 Conchocele bisecta | reverse complement strand
GAGTAAAAACCTTAACCAAGGTGACTTAAGTTAGTAATTGAAGAGGAAATATAGGTCAAGGTGAAATAAATATATCAGGGGTTGTTGATGTACATCACTAGGAGATGAAGTTGTCCAAGTATGGTGGGTGTAGGGCCAGTAGTATTCCATATACAAGCTTGACTAAAAACCTTAACCAAGGGGAATTATCTAAGTAATTCAAGAGGAAATGTAGGTCAAGGTCAAATATAGATCAGGGGTTATTGATGTACATCCCTATGAGAAAAGGTTGTCCAAGTATGGTGTCTGTATGCACAATAGTATTCCATGTAGAAAACTTGACTAAAAACCTTAACCAAGGTTGACTAAAAACCTTAACCAAGGGGAATTAACTAAGTAATTCAAGGTTAAATGTAGGTCAAAGTCAAATATAGGTCAGGGGTTGTTGATGTACATCACTAGGCGATAAAGTTGTCCAAGTATGGTTGGTGTAGGGCCAGGAGTATTCCATCTACAAGCTTGACTAAAAACCTTAACCAAAGAGAATTAAGTAAGTAATTCAAGAGGAAATGTAGGTCAAGGTAAAATGTAAGTCAAGGTCAAATATAGATCAAGGGTTATTGATGTACTTCCCTAGGAGATGAAGTTTTCCAAGTATGGTAGGTGTAGGGCCAGGAGTATTCCATATACAAGCTTGACTATAAACATTAACCAAGTAATTCAAGGTTAAATGTAGGTGAAGGTAAACTATAGGTCAGGGGTTATTGATGTACATCCCTATGAGAAAAAGTTATCCAAGTATGGTGTCTGTATGCACAATAGTATTCCATATACAAGCTTAAATAGAAACCGTAACCAAGGTTGACTAAAAACCTTAACCAAGGGGGATTAACTAATTAATTCAAGGTTAAACGTAGGTCAATGTGAAATATAGGTCAGGGGTTGTTGATGTACATCACTAGGAGATGAAGTTGTCCAAGTATGGTTGGTGTAGGGCCAGGAGTATTCCATCTACAAGGTTGACTAAAAACGTTAATCAAAGAGAATTAACTAAGTAATTGAAGAGGAAATGTAGGTGAAGGTCCAAAATATATTAGATTATTGTTTATTGAATATCATCCCTATGAGAAAAGGTTGTCCAAGTATGGTGTCTGTATGCACAATAGTATTACAAGTACAAGCTTGAGTAAAAACCTTAACCAAGGTTGACCAAAAACCTTAACCAAGGTGACTTAAGTAAGTAATTGAAGAGGAAATATAGGTCAAGGTGAAATATATATCAGGGGTTGTTGATGTACATCACTAGGACATGAAGTTGTCCAAGTATGGTGGGTGTAGGGCCAGTAGTATTCCATATACAAGCTTGACTAAAAACCTTAACCAAGGGGAATTAACTAAGTAATTCAAGAGGAAATGTAGGTCAAGGTCAAATATAGATCAGGGGTTATTGATGTACATCGCTATGAGAAAAGGTTGTCCAAGTATGGTGTCTGTATGCACAATATTATTCCATGTAGAAAGCTTGACTAAAAACCTTAACCAAGGTTGACTAAAAACCTTAACCAAGGGGAATTAACTAAGTATTTCAAGGTAAATGTAGGTCAAAGTCAAATATAGGTCAGGGGTTGTTGATGTACATCACTAGGAGATAAAGTTGTCCAAGTATGGTTGGTGTAGGGCCAGGAGTATTCCATCTACAAGCTTAACTAAAAACCTTAACCAAAGAGAATTAAGTAAGTAATTCAAGAGGAAATGTAGGTCAAGGTAAAATGTAAGTCAAGGTAAAATATAGATCAAGGGTTATTGATGTACATCCCTAGGAGATGAAGTTGTCCAAGTATGGTGGGTGTAGGGCCAGGAGTATTCCATATACAAGCTTGACTAAAAACCTTAACCAAGGAGAATTAACTAAGTAATACAAGAGGAAATGTAGGTGAAGGTCAAATATAGATCAGGGGTTATTGATGTACATCCCTATGAGAAAAGGTTGTCCAAGTATGGTGTCTGTATGCACAATAGTATTACAAGTACAAGCTTGAGTAAAAACCTTAACCAAGGTTGACCAAAAACCTTAACCAAGGTGACTTAAGTAAGTAATTGAAGAGGAAATATAGGTCAAGGTGAAATATATATCAGGGGTTGTTGATGTACATCACTAGGACATGAAGAAAAAATTGTCCAAGTAATGGTGGGTGTAGGGCCAGTAGTATTCCATATACAAGCTTGACTAAAAACCTTAACCAAGGGGAATTAACTAAGTAATTCAAGAGGAAATGTAGGTCAAGGTCAAATATAGATCAGGGGTTATTGATGTACAATCGCTATGAGAAAAAGGTTGGTCCAAGTATGGTGTCTGTATGCACAATAGATTCCATGTAGAAAGCTTGACTAAAAACCTTAACCAAGGTTGACTAAAAACCTTAACCAAGGGGAATTAACTAAGTATTTCAAGGTTAAATGTAGGTCAAAGTCAAATATAGGTCAGGGGTTGTTGATGTACATCACTAGGAGATAAAGTTGTCCAAGTATGGTTGCTGTAGGCCCAGGAGTATTCCATATACAAGCTTGACTAAAAACCTTAACCAAGGGGAAATAACTAAGTAATCCAAGGATAAAAGTAGGTCAAGGTCAAATATAGGTCAGGGATTATTGATGTACATCACTAGGAGATGAAGTTGTCCAAGTATGGTTGATGTAGGCCCAGGAGTATTCCATATACGAGCTTGACTATAAACATTAACCAAGTAATTCAATGTTAAATGTAGGTGAAGGTAAAATATAGGTCAGGGGTTATTGATTGTACATCCCTATGAGAAAAAGTTATCCAAGTATGGTGTCTATATGCACAATAGTATTCCATATACAAGCTTAAATAGAAACCTTAACCAAGGTTGACTAAAAATCTTAACCAAGGGGGATTAACTAATTAATTCAAGGTTAAATGTAGGTCAATGTGAAATATAGGTCAGGGGTTGTTGATGTACATCACTAGGAGATAAAGTTGTCCAAGTATGGTTGGTGTAGGGCCAGGAGTATTCCATCTACAAGGTTGACTAAAAACCTTAACCAAAGAGAATTAAGTAATTCAAGAGGAAATGTAGGTGAAGGTCAAATATAGATCAGGGGTTACTGATGTACATCCCTAGGAGATGAAGTATGGTGGGTGTAGGGCCAGGAGTATTCCATATACAAGCTTGACTAAAAACCTAAACCAAGGGGAATTAACTAAGTAATTCAAGAGGAAATGTAGGTCAAGGTCAAATATAGATCAGGGGTTATTGATGTACATACCTATGAGAAAAGGTTGTCCAAGTATGGTGTCTGTATGCACAATAGTATTCCATGTACAAGCTTGACTAAAAACCTTAACCAAGGTTGACTAAAAACCTTAACCAAATGGAGTGAGTGAGTGAGTGAATAGGGTTTAACGTCCGCTTTTCTACATAGAGGTACAAGCCTCAGGGAGTCTACACGCAGACAGGTCAACGGGTCGAGTCCCGTATCCACCTGTCCGAAGGGGGGTAAATCCCAACTTCAGAACTCAATATTTACAATCAAAATATATAATTCAGTCCTGAAATTAGAACAACCTGATCTGGTGCCAGGCCCTCGCCCCACACCAGCATCATTTATCCCATCCCCTAAAAGTAATAGGATTAGCGCTAATCTTACTTTTATATATGGTGGGGCATAGCCCGACTCAACTCTCACATACAAGAAAGCCAAAAATGCACATGAGGGCCAAATCCGGTATAGTGGGTTCCGGAAAGTATGAACCCAATCGTTAAGCCAGTTTAGTCGCCTTTTACGACAAGCAATGGCTACTGCAGCACTATTCTCAGGATCAGTTGATCCCGCCCCGGTGCCTGCACGGGGCTTAACCAAATGGAATTAAGCAAGTAATTCAAGAGGAAATGTAGGTCAAGGTCAAATATAGATCAGGGGTTATTGATGTACATCACTAGGAGATGAAGTTGTGCAAGTATGGTGGGTGTATGGCCAGTAGTATTCCATATACAAGCTCGACTAAAAACCTTAACCAAGGCGTGACGGCGACGCCGACGCCGGGGTGACAACATAAGCTCTACTTATTCTTTGAATAGTCGAGCTAAAAATGGCTTAAAAATAACCCCAGCCACCGCACATATTCATTCGCCGTCATTAGGTCGTATGGACAGGATGTCAAAAATGTTTCACGGCACCGTGTTTCACGGCACATACTCACTGTGTTGACGGGATAAATACTGGGGCCCGTTTCACTAAACTTCGTACGAATAAAATGTTAATGAATGCAAAATTATGAGTATGTAGATTTCACATTAAAATTGTTTTCGTGTAAACAATTATTGGATTTACATTTATTGAGCATAGGCTGCAAAAATGTAAATCCATCAATTGAATTTTGCAGACGATCCTAAATTTGCACTTACGAACATTTTAATCAACTACGTATCCAATATTTGTAAACATTGTTCTCTATATGAAGCTGAATCACCAATATCTGCAGCGTATGTCAGTAGAGTTGAGATTTTATGTGTCCTGCATTTTAACCCTTAGTCCGCTATCGTATTTTTTGTTGTCATCTGCTGTTATTTTCTATTTTCCATTTTTATCATCAAAAACCTGCTTGGACAGCACTTTAGAATAATTCACAACATGCTTTGACAGCACTTCAGAATCATTTCCATTGGAAATGATTCTGAAGTGCTGTCAAAACATGTTTTTATTGAGAAATAAGGCAAGATATAAAAACAACAGCAGACGACTAGTGTTGTGAGTAGCAGGGTTAAGGGTTAACATTTTATTGTTACATGACTGCCGTTGTTTGACAATGCTCACAGCCGTGTTGAAACATACAGTACATGCTGTTAGACCATGGCTGTAGACAATGCTCATTCCAGGGCCAAACCAACACCTACATAATACATGTGTCTCATGTACTGCGGCTCCAGAATATGTATGAGTAAATCAGCTGTTTGAATGGAGAAGATTATCAAAGTACCAAAAAGACTGCATAAATGCTAAAAATGGCACGGTATTGCCGACAGAAATGTAACAATAACATTCGACCATGTTGCCGTGGCACGAGGAACCCCAAGGCCGTAGGCAAACGCTTACCCATGGCTGGACATTATCATCACTGGCCAAAGAAAAGTAAAATTCCCTGATTTTTCTCTGCAAGGAAATATACCTGACAATGCATCATCCCCGTCGCCCATGTCCTCATCTGAGATATCCTGCTCCTTGACCGCCTTACTTCTCCGTGCCTTCTTCAGTATGGTCATCCCCTCCAGGTATCTCGGTGTCATTGTATTCCCGCGTCTATGGGACCGAGTGGTGGGAGGAGTGGGTAGTGTGACTTCATCTAAATAATTGTGACTTCATCTAAATAATTGTGGTTGTGAATGGAGAAATGGGGGTTATGGGATTTGTGGCTTCTGATCAAATAGGACACTACTGTCTGTTTCACGAAACCAGCCCAAAATTTACGGCTATATAAATAATGCTGCCAATGGCATGCCCAGTAAACAAGAACGCTGTCAATGGCATGCCCAGGGCTCCAGATAAGGTGCGTATTGGCGTATTTTACGCAATTATTTTAGATGAATACGCATTGATTATCAAAAGTGGGAGTACAAAATACGCACAGCAATGTGAAAATACGCTTTCGATTTTCAAATTGAGTGATGAAAATACTGTCACAAAGTTGAAAATTCACTTCATTGAGCTGCTTTGATTTTTGCAGCTCAATCTGTTTGCTTTTTGCAGCTCAATTAATTGAATGTTTAATTTTGTTATATAGTTTTTATCCTTTGTTCCCTATTTAGTAATGAAGAAAATCAATCATCCATTTGTAAAAGTAAAATACGCAATGATTTTGAAATCAGCGGCTATAGTACGCTTTAGACACAAAGCTTATCTGGAGCTCTGCGTGCCGCTGTGGTTGTTGGATCATACATAGGACACTGAAGTTTCACTGAAACCATTGATGATAAGAAACATGCATGTGAAGTTTGAAGCCAATCGGTCATATGTTAAAGAAGGTATAGCATAACGGAAAACATGACGGACAAAAACGTTTTGCATGGACCCTATATCCCATTTTTTGCTACACAACAGGATTAAAATAGAGATGAAGATAAGTTAACATAGGAATGAATGGCCTTTTTGTGGAATTTATCGGGGTATAAACTTGGAAAAGTCCCAGGAATACTGGACGAAGCAATAAAAAATTACAATTTTCGAGAAAAAAAAAAGATTTTTTTTTTTATTTTTTTTTCTCGAAAATTGTAATTTTTTAAGGCCTCGTCCAGTATTCCCGCGATTTTTCCAAGTTTATATCCCCGATAAATTCAACAAAAAGGCCATTCATTCCTTATAATTCCAGCATTTGAAATAAATTCATCAAGAAAATGTGTTTATTTTCTGTTTTCTTAAGAATTATTTCAACTGCGCCCGACGGTTACGGAAAGTAGTTCGGCATGGGAGTTTACTGGGATATAAATTTTGGACAGAGACTTGCTACGGACCAATCAAATGTTAGGGAATTGTGTAAATATGTTTGTGCTGGAATTATCATTTAATGTTCATATTCCTAAATTCTAACACGGAAGGTAACTTTGTCGACTCCAGAAACATATTTAATGAAACCTCTCTAAACCGGACTCACTGGGAGGTCACCAGAGAGTGCAGTATAGAGAGGTTTCACTGTAAATCAGGCATTTGATCATTCTGAGTCATAGTTGTGTGCTATGCGATCATGAACAGAGATAAATGAACAAGGAACTCCTCAAAAATAAGATCACATATGTGTATTTGGTGTCCGATGTAGAGAGATTCCACTGTACAGAGCTCCAGATAAGCTATATTTGTGGTCTGTTTATTGTTTTCTGCAGGTCGCTACTTCTGATTTCAATTGGGTTTTTGGCAATTTTAATTGGGTATTAAAATTGCCAAAAACCCAATTGAAATCAGAAGTAGCGACCTGCAGAAAACAATAAACAGACCACAAATATAGCATATTTGTATATATAGCAATTCTAATGAAATGCCAAGACATGTTTTCCTTTGGAAGCAAGCTATTCAATAATTGCTGTCTGTTGATGTACAAACAGTAGTGTGATTTTATTTTACCCAATTCAAATTTTGAAATACCCAATTGCTCCAGAAATGATGGAGTGACAATATTCAATTACTAATTCCTTATCTGGAGCCTGACTGTACAAGAATTGAACGAACCTGGAACTTGCTTCTCTGCAGTACCACTCTCTGTCCCAGCTTGAACATCAGACGACTGGGCTTGTGACACAGTGGCCTTGCGACTAGGAAGCTCAGACATCGTCTTCTTGGCTGGTGGCCGGATGGTCAGTTTAGTGCTCAATTCTCTATAGCTGGCTCTTTTATCCTCACCATCTGCATACACAAGTAGAGCAAGTGAGTGGAGGTTCACGTATACCGCCGGCCGCCGCCTAGACCGACAAATAAAAACTTTAATTCAAATATTTAAGAAGTAATTCGATCTTGAACTTGGACATGAAGACCGCATGGGTGTGGTATGGAATGAAAATATGGATCATGATAATGAAGTATATGAAGTTTGAAGTCAATCCGACTTACCGTTGCAGAGATAATGGGTACCCAAAAACTTTAATGCAAATCTTACAGACGCAAATCTCTAAGTACATGTAATTTGAAATTGGACATGAAGGCCGCATAAGTGGCAGGGCTCCAGATTAGCTGCATATTTGCTTAAATACCCAATTAAAATTGCTAAAAACCCAATTGAAATCAGAAGTAGCGAGTATCAAAAAGCAAAAAAACTTTTGTACCTTTATCATGCTGCAGAAAACAATAACAGACCACAAATATAGCATATTTTTCTTATTTTCCATGAAAACACATCTTGGCATTTCATTACAATTATCTCCAAGGAGACAATTCTAATGAAATGCCAAGACATGTTTTCATTTTGAAGAAAACTATTCAATAATTGCTGTCTGATGATGTGTAAACAGTAGTGTGATTTTATTTAACCCAATTAAAATATTGAAATACCCAATTGCTTCAGATATGATGTAGTGACAATACTCAATTACTAATTCCTTATCTGGAGCGTTGGTACCATCAAGGTTCAAGCTAGTCCTGCAAAACAGGAAGATTTTTTTGGAAAATTCAGTATGTAGTGAAAAACTTCTCCCTCAACTCAAAAAGGGAGAACTGTAGCTGATTTCATCAAAATTGCAAAGTATACTTTCCTAGCAAAGTATACTTTGAGGGAGCAATCATTGATTTTTCCGAAATGCATTATTTCATGCATATATTTGATGATTAAAACTATGCAGAATTATTATACTGAATTTATTAAATTGGCTGTGATAATGTAATAAATTCAGTATAATAAAAATTAATAAATTTATTCTAAAATTGAAAATTTCTCCCTCAAAGTATACTTTGCAATGTTGATGAAATAGGCCCCTGGCATCATTTAGGGAGACACAACCTACATGTATACCTCGTTGTAGCTTAGACTTAGTGTTCAGACTGAGCAGATTTGCGGGCTCAGGGCTGTAACCTGTAGCCTATTTCACCAACATTGCAAAGTATACTTTTCTAGCAAAGTATACTTTGAGGGAGTAATCATTTATTTTTCCTGAAATGCATTATTTCATATAGAACTAACCACTGCATATATTTGATGATTGAAAAGTATGCAGAATTATTATACTTAATTTATTACATTATCACAGCCAAAATGGCTGTGATAATGTAATAAATTCAGTATAATAAAAATTAATAAATTTATCCTAAAATTGAAAATTTCTCCCTCAAAGTATACTTTGCTAGAATTTGATGAAATCGGCTACCCGTGGATTTGTTCAATTCTTAGCATAAAAAGAAGAAGAACTAGAAAATGTGTTCATTGTCGCGTGACACGTGCATTCTTGTACATTCTGGATTCCGTATAATTGTATATTTGTGATGTGTGGTACTGTTTTGTATTGTTGTGCGTATTATTGATTTCACATACCTGTGATTCCACATACCTGTGATTTCACACACCTGTGATTTTTACATACCTGTGATTTAGCATGTACATTTGCCATGTACAATGTGCGTGTAATAATGGGGCTTATGTTGTATTGGTGGAAATACGTTTATGCGTGTCCTTTTTGTGGATTTGAATATACGTCCATTTTATGAGCAATGTTTTACTGATGTCACACCATATTTGCCACATACTATGCATGTGTGTGGTAGAGAACTCGTTGACTGCGTGTGCTGGTTTCGCTAGGGAAAAGACCCCTTTTAGTATTACGGATGTCCACTATCCGTGCCAGCCGAGTTTTTCCGCGTGTCAGTTGTTCACCAGATAAGGGACCTTCTGTAGGTGAAGCCAGTAATTATAGCGCAGACCATACCATGGTCTGCCCTGTTATGTATGCTACCGGTTTAGGTAGTTTCAGCATAGCCTGGTACTGGCCAACACGGATATATCAGATCCCATACTGGTGATGCTTTGTGTCGTGATATTTCCGTAAATGACCACGATATTTGAGTTTAGTATGTGCTACACTCTCATTTGAGTGTATAGCCGTAGGACTGATATGGAGGGGTTTGGCGGGGCCAAAAAGCGACCTTCGCATTGTCGAGACTAGTCGAGTAGATTTCGGATTATGAGATCTGGGTCTATAGTGTGCAGATTTATGGTAGTGTGGGATATACCATGTTGGATGGTATTTATTCCGCGAAGGCTGTACACTAGTTTGGTTGAATTTATGGCGTGGGAACATATATTTATGCCAAATATAACCCACGGGTAAAAATGGCAAAAGCCATGGTTTTGTAATATATATGTGAGATGTCGAACGAGGGGTAGGCATATTCATTATTCCGTGCGTGGTTTCACTGGTGCGTATATAAGCGATGTCTCGATATGTGTTGGTGGGACACATATTTTCTGGTAACAGAAGAATAGTACTGTATTCACCAGTGACACGGAGGATTTTGGTATGTACCTACAACATTTTATTTCAGCTGTGATTTGCCGTTGTTCGATTCCCGTTTTAGTCCGTTGTGCAGCCTGTCTGTCTGTCTGTGCGTATTCGTCCAGTAATTGGAGACACATTTCATTTTTTGTAGCCTCTTGAGATCGCTCCAGCGGGCAACATTGGACGTTTTGGTCCACTCATTGAGGGCAGACCCCAGTCAGTGCAGAGTGTCAGGTCGTCCGAGTGTCCGTACGTCTGTCTGGCGCAGTGTGTGTAGCAGCTCCGGGTACAGGCCTGTATAGAGCAGTGTGTGATAGCTACATCGCGTTCAGCAGACAGTCACAGCCATAGATTAGTGAAGTGAAACGCCATACGCACATATCATATCATTATACTACCACCGAGTTGAATGTCACCTAAGTGAAACTTTTCCCGGCGTCTTAGCCAACGTGATAATCGCCATTTGTATTATATCGGAACTTTTACATCCGGTCTACCACTTTCCGGTATTACAACCCATTGAATTCACCATGATACTTTACATCCGGTCCACCACATCCGGGTTGCTACAGTCGAGTGATACCATAGGAACTTTACATCTGGTCCACCATTTCCGGAAATAATACTACCTGTGGAACTTTACTTCCGGTACCAGCTTCCGGAACATTATCATTATTGACTATCATGTGATGTAACCACATCCGGCTTTGACTTTGACATTCATACTTTGGAAATATATTGCATAGGCAATACACATGTATACTTTGATAGTGTATGGTAATACTCCTATCATGGCATATCATGGCTAAGGGATTGTAGTAAGACTACATGTACATATATTGTTTATGGATTAATCCACTTGAAGTTGGATAATAGCCATATTGGTGACTAGACCTCATACTGCGGGTGAGGCAGACCTTGTGACCTTGAATACTCAGAGGTTACCACTATCTATTGAGATACGCCAGCACTGGGGTAGCTCAGATGGTTGTCATTTGTCCTCCAATGTTCGTTCTGCCATGTTATACTTGTATGTTATTTCACTTTGATTAGCGATCATCAAAGTACTTGTGCATTCATACTATTGTCCACTACGGGACCATTGAGATACCACATACTGAGTTTATTCGTCTATAGCTTTTAAGTGGCGTTAAAGTATAACAGTCGATTGGCTTACAACTTTGTAATTGAATGGTATCATGCACAGTACAGTGATGTTCGCATATCAATGTATCATGTATTCCTGTGTGTTCCCCATGTAATATAGTGTACATTATAAGTGTTTAAGTGACTACGTGTACTTATCTACTCTAGCCTATCCCTTACACTTCAACTGCATTGTTACAACTTTTCGTTCGTTCGTCAGATCAAGCTATATTGGCCATAACGTCATAACAATTGAAGTATACTTGGTTCATATGATAATAGGGGAGACAATTTGTCTCGATCATTCCTGACCTTGGTAATGACCTTGACATTCATAGAACACGGGATGTCCCACATACCGCTTTGATAATATACGAGGCAAAATTCAAAGTCCAAAAAGGGAGATAATCCATGGCCCGGGGGTCAAATAAAAAATTGAAACATAAAATGTGCGCATGTACACATCATAAGGAAGCTGCATACCAAGTTTCAGGCATGTAGCTAGCACAGTTTATAAGTGTTATGACTTACAAGCCAAAATTGCCAAATTCTAAGTGGAAATGGGGGAGATAATCCATGACCTTGGGGTCAAATAAAAAATTGAAATAAAAATAATCTACAGAAAGCCACATACTAAGTTTCAGGGGTGTAGCTATTACAGTTTGAAAGTTTTAAGACTGACAAGCCAAAATTGGAAAATTCCAAGTCAAAAAGGGGAAGATAATCCATGATCCTGGGGTCAAATCAAAATAAACTTTGCGCATCTACTCATCATAAGGAAGCTACATACCAAGTTTCAGGTGTGTAGCTAGTACGGTTTAAAAGTTTTAAGACTTACAAGGTTGGTGACGGACAGGACAGACAAGGGTAAAACTAAATGATATGCTAATTTTGCAAACAATCCCACCGTCACAAAATGATTTTCAGACTAGTCCATTTATGAAAAGGGGGTGTTTTTGTTCTCAAAAATATGAAATTACTTGCAAAAAGTGCAGATCCTGATGAGACAGTTCGTCACGAGCTGGCTCATCTGGATCTACACGTTCTGTCAATACCACTCACTATACAGGCATGTGGTGTTGAAAGGGTTAAAGCCATCGTCCGGGTATTTTCCGACCACCCATCGACGATATCACCAAGTGACTGTGACGTACGTTTGTTCCTGTCCTGACAGTATGTGAGGAAGTCGCGGGTTAGATGGCGCTGTTCCGACATAAACCACTCGCCATAGCTGGAGCCAAACTGGGAGCATGTGCCATCCTCGGTGTTGATGGTCATCACGGCCACCTCATCACCACGCTCATGTAGCTGTTCCAGCTACAACAGATTGAGTGATTGGTTGATTAATTGATCATGTGACACCCAGCGATTCCGCTGGCGATCGCCACTTTCGCAATTGGCGATAAAAAATTACAATTTTCGAAAAAAAAATGGATTTTTTATTTTTTTGGAATTGGGGATTTTTTTATTTTCCCCAGAGGAATCCCTGACACCGTTGGTGGCCAGATAATCAGCACGTATTCTGCTAAAATACGAAGTAAGTGCATAAAATATTACAGTATTTTCACTACTCAATTTGAAAATCAATGCATATTTTCGCATTGCTGTGAGTATTTTGTACTCCCACTTTTGATAATCAATGCGTATTCTGTTAAAATTAGTGCGTAAAATATGCCAATACGCACCTTATCTGGAGCTCTGCAACAGATTAACCAATTGAAACGAAATGAATATGGTTTAACATCCCAGCAACAACTAAGGTCATATAGCGAAGGGACCACAGTTTATTTCACCAACATTGCAAAGTATACTTTTCTAGCAAAGTAGACTTTGAGCGAGTAATCATTTATTGTTCCTGAAATGCATTACTTTATATAGAACTAACGACTGCATATATTTGATGATTAAAAGTATGCAGAATTATTATACTGAATTTATTACATTATCACAGCCAAAATGGCTGTGATAATGTAATAAATTCAGTATAATAATTAAAATTGAAAATTTATCCCTCAAAGTATACTTTGCTAGAAAAGTATACTTTGCAATGTTGGTGAAATAGGCTACTGACAGTGGCTGAGTGGGACGGAAATACTAGGGAAGTATTTTTCATGCCCTAGCAGGGCTCCAGATAAGGAACTAGAGGATTGTTTTTCAGACAAAAACATATGTCTCCCCCAATACCACCACTGCATGTTATCAGGACTTGGAAAAGTAGAATTTAAGGCAGCAACAGCATATAGCTACCTTGTATTTTCTGCATAAGTTAGCTGTATATTGTGAGATATATTGAAACCTTTACCTGAAACACTTACATGCGATAAAGGTTTAAGATCTGCAATTTTCACTTGTCAAGGGCCATAAATCAAACACATTTGGAAAAATCTGTGTGACACAAAATTGTGGTGAAATTTGTGACGAGTGCGTAACGAATGATGACAAATATCCCTGTAAATGTCGTGTCACTAATTTAAATACTCTTTGAGTAACCGGCGACACAATTTAACAATAAACGAAGGCAAAGCCAAGAAGGCCAGGTTTTTTCCAAGCATAGACACTTGGATAACATAATTATACCCACTTTTTGTAGACTAGATGGCCGTGGCCTGCATGTCGCGCCTTGGGGCGAGGCATGGACATTAAAAAAAGAGATATAGTAGATGGAAAAACTTTCACCGGACACACGGACGTACGCACATACGGACGGACGTATGCCAAAATGTCGACTATATCGCGCTTTCCGCAAGCGGGCGCGACAATGATGATAAACACCCATGTGAAGTATCAAGGTAATGGGTGAAGCAGTTGCAGAGATATAGTACATACATAAAAAAAACTTTAACAAACAAAATCAAAGTAATTTGACCTTGACATTGGGCACAGGGGCCGCACGGTTGGGGGGTAGAATGAAAATATGGATGATGATCAACACCCATGTGAAGTTTCAAGGTAATGGGCGAAGCAGTTGCAGAGGTATAGTATAACGAAAAACTTTTTTTAACAAAAAAATTTAACCAGACATATGTTAAAAAGTTAACGTTGAAAATGGCTAAGTCAATTACGTAGAAATAATAGGTGAAGGTAAAAAAAATGGTCACATGTTGGATAGTTGTATGTGGTGGGCACCCCTTGGTTATGAAGCTGTGAAAGTTTGGTGATCCTAGGTGGTACAGTACCAAAGAAATGGACTTAAACACGAAAACTTAACATTGTAAACGCGAAATGTTAACATTGAAAATGGCTAAGTCGACTGTGCGGAAAAAATGGGTCAAGTTCAAAAAAAGGTAACATGTTGGATAGTGATATGTGGTGGGCACCCCTTGATTATGAAGCTGTGAAAGTTTGGTGGTCCTAGGTGGTACAGTAACAAAGAAATGGACTCAAACACAACAAGAGCTGTAGGAGAACAGCATAGCTCGACTACGAGGGTTGTCGATGTACACATAGCTTGACAAACAAGGTGGCTGCGGCCTGCATAAAAACCTTAACCAAGGTTGACTAAAAACCTTAACCAAGGGAAATTAAGTAAGTAATTCAAGGTTAAATGTAGGTCAATGTCAGATATAGGGCAGGGGTTATTGATGTACATCACTAGGAGATGAAGTTTTCCAAGTATGGTTGCTGTAGGCCCAGGAGTATTCCATATAATTAAGCTTGACTAAAAACCTTAACCAAGGGGAAATAACTAAGTAATCCAATGATAAAAGTAGGTCAAGGTCAAATATAGGTCAGGGATTATTGATGTACATCACTAGGAGATGAAGTTGTCCAAGTATGGTTGGTGTAGGGCCAGGAGTATTCCATCTACAAGCTTGACTAAAAACCTTAACCAAAGATAATTAACTAAGTAATTCAAGAGGAAATGTAGGTCAAGGTCAAATATAGATCAGGGGTTATTGATGTACATCACTATGAGAAAAGGTTGTCCAAGTATGGTGTCTGTATGCACAATAGTATTGCATGTACAAGCTTGACTAAAAACCTTAACCAAGGTTGACTAAAAACCATAACCAAGGGGAATTAACTAAGTAATCAAGAGGAAATGTAGGTCAAGGTCAAATATAGATCAGGGGTTGTTGATGTACATCACTAGGAGATGAAGTTGTCCAAGAATGGTGGGTGTAGGGCCAGTAGTATTCCATATACAAGCATGACTAAAAAGCTTAACCAAAGGGAATTAAGTAAGTAATTCAAGAGGAAATGTAGGTCAAGGTCAAATATAGATCAGGGGTTATTGATGTACATCCCTATGAGAAAAGGTTGTCCAGGTATGGTGTCTGTATGCATAATAGTATTCCATGTACAAGCTTGACTAAAAACCTTAACCAAGGTTGACTAAAAACCTTAACCAAGGGGAATTAACTAAGTAATTCAAGAGGAAATGTAGGTCAAGGTTAAATATAGATCAGGGGTTATTGATGTACATCACTAGGAGATGAAGTTGTCCAAGTATGGTGGGTGTAGGGCCAGTAGTATTCCATATACAAGCTTGACTAAAAACCTTAACCAAGGTGACGCCGACGCCGGGGTGACAACATAAGCTCTACTTATTCTTCGAATAGTCGAGCTAAAAACTTAACATTGATTGTGGACGCCGCCCGCCCGCCCGGCTTTCGCCAATCCAATAGCCTGGATTTTTTCCCAAAAAAAAACCTGGCTAAAAATCAGCAATCAGGTACACAACTTCACATGCTGACAAGTATTTCTGAAAAATTTCACGAGTGTACTTGTAACTGAATTAGTTTTGGAGATACGCCCAACACAAATTTTGTTACTAAGTCAAGTGCCAAAACTCCGTGAATAGTGGATGAATCCGCATTTAAAACACCAGGTGCGCAACTTCACATGATGACCAGTATTCCTGTAAAGTTTTGCGACTAACTGAAATACTTTTGGAGATACGCGCGACACAAGTTGAAAATCCCCACTTTTCACTAAGTCAAGTGCCAAAACTCCGTGAATACTGGATGAATCCCCATCTAAAACACCAGGTGCGCACCTTCACATGATGACCAGTATTCCTGTAAAGTTTCGCGACTAACTGAAATACTTTTTAAGATACACTCGACACAAATTCAATATCCCCACTTTTCACTAAGTCAAGGGCCATAACTCCATGAATACTGGATGAATCAGCATCTAAAACACCAGGTGAGCAACTTCACATGATGACCAGTATTCCTGTAAAGTTTCGCGCGACTAACTGAAATACTTTTGGAGATACACTCGACACAAGTTGAAAATCCCCACTTTTCACTAAGTCAAGGGCCATAACTCCATGAATACTGGATGAATCCGCATCTAAAAACCCAGGTGCACAACTTCACACGATGACCAGTATTCCTGTAAAGTTTCACGACTCTAATTGAAATACATTTGGAGATACAGTTGAAAATCCCCAATTTTCACTAAGTCAAGGGTCATAACTCCGTAAATACAGGATGAATCCTCATCTAAAACGCCAGGTGCGCAACTTCACACGATGACAAGTATTCCAGTAAAGTTTCACGACTCTAACTCAAAAACTTTTGGAGATATGCACGACACAAATTTTGTGACGGACAGACAGACGGACGGACAACCAAGCCAAAAACAATGGGGGAGACATAATTAGTAATTGAGTATTGTCACTCCATCATTTCTGAAGCAATTGGGTATTTCAAAATTTAAATTGTGTAAAATAGAATCACACTACTGTTTACACTTCAGCAGACTGCACTTATTGAATAGTTTTCTTCTAAATGAAAACACATCTCGGTATGTCATTAGAATTGTCTCCTTGAAAAAATAAGAAAATATGCTATATTTGTGGTCAGTTTATTGTTTTCTGTAGCAGGATAAAGATACCACAAATTTTTCATTGCTTTTTGATACTCACTACTTCTGATTTCAATTGGGTTTTTGGCAATTTTAATTACGCAAATACGCACCTTATCTGGAGCTCTGCCCTAGGCTAGATTTTGAAGTCACAACCTTCAGTCCAATAGTCCACCCCTGAGCATGGGCGGTCGGCATGTTGATAGGATAGTGTATTATACTTTTTAGACATGAAGAAAAAAAAATGTAGTCATTGTATGGTCAATGTATTTAAATACATTGACAATCGACTCATCACCACGCTCATGTAGCACGAAAATTGTTGTTGGAAATGTTCTCAATTGCTGTCAAAAAAAACATATTTTTTTTATGACAAATAGAAAATGTGTAGAACACGGATGCCCCACATACCGGTATTGCTTTGATAGTAAACGAGACAAAATTCTAAGTCCAACATGGGGCAGGGCGAACGTGGATTTGTCACAGGGCAGCAGAGGACCATTAGAGCAATGCGTGTATGCAATATGAAAACAGATCCATACAAGGAAACAGAAATTATAATACATTTACCTGAGCGTTAAAGGCACTCAGTAGGCACAAACTGTTCTTTATATCAGAGACATCTGGAAAAATAAACAGTCATTCACCATTACCCCACGAACTGATTGCATTATTAACATTATATATCAGAAGTAAATTTCCACTGTGATATCAGGGGCGATAACCGTGTTTCCTTAAATATTAACGGACATTACTATTTATTCACTGTATTTATTTTTTGATGTGCAATGATCATACTTTATAATCTGTCGAAAATATTATTTTTTCAGGCGACACATTTAATTAGTATAATTAAAAAATATCGTGCCCCATTTGCATATGAAAATAGCCCGATACCACCGCGCGTCACTATCAGTAAAATAAATAACTGATTATATCTGTATAGCGGGCCCTCGTAAGTATTAGAACTGGTAGAATAGTGACACAATTATACACTTCTTTACTTCATATAAAGAACATTTTGTGCTTACTGAGTGGGCATGTACATTTAAAGTTTTGTGATGGAAGGACAAGGGTAACACTAAATGCCCCTTCCACTATCGTGGTGAGGCATAAAAATAGAAAATAAACAGCAGGATGACAAAATTTAATTCAGCAGTGTAAGTGTAACAGGGCGAGAAAAATGTGCACCCGACCTGAGGCTAGAACCCGGGACCTCTGGTTCAGGGATTCCGCTGGGGAAAATAAAAGAATCGCCACTTCAAAAAAAAAAAAAATTATGTTTTTTAATTTTTTTTTTTCGAAAAATGTAATTTTTTATCGCCAATTGTTTATTTTTATCGCCAATTGCGAAAGTGGTGATCGCCAGCGGAATCCCTGCTGGTTTACCGTACCATCACTCTACTGACTGAGCTAACCGGGCACAGATACACCCTTCCTCCCCATAGCGAGTTACGTACCAACTGTGATAATAAGTGTTAATATATTTTACCAACATCATGTACATGAACATCTGTAGCCTATTTCACCAACATTGCAAAGTATACTTTTCCAGCAAAGTAATACTTTGAGAGAATTTTTCAATTTTAGGATAAATTTATTAATTTTTATTATACTGAATTTTTTACATTATCACAGCCAAAATGGCTGTGATAATGTAAAAAAATCAGTATAATAATTCTGCATACTTTTAATCATCACATATATGAGCAGTCGTTAGTTCTATATGAAATAATGCATTTCAGGAGGAAAATAAATGATTACTCCCTCAAAGTATACTTTGCTAGAAAAGTATACTTTGCAATTTTGATGAAATAGGATACTGAGCTCCAGATAAGTTTTGTATCTTAAAGAGTATTACATGTATACCCCCTATACTTCAAATTCAATACGTATTTACTTTTACAAATGTATTATTGATTTTCTTATTAAATAGGAAACATAAAACAAATGTAAAAATTCACTTATTTGAGCAAACACTGTTTGCTTTTTGCAGCTCAACAAAGTAAATTTTCAACTTTATTACAGTATTTTCACTACTCAATTTGAAAATCAATGCGTATTTTGTACTCCCACTTTTGATAATCAATGATTATTCTGTTAAAATTAGTGTGTAAAATACGCCAATATGCACCTTATCTGGAGCTCTGCTACATGTACGAGAAAAACTTGCCTTGTTCTGCCAATTACAAGAATCAAACACAAATTTCAAGGGTTAAAAAACGCCCAAAAAAGGTCATTATTGCTAGGGCCACTACAGCGGTCCAGAGGCAGATATGTACCTACCAGGTCACGTAGCTGTCGCTTGATTACGACCCTAACCGCCCAGTTGAACTCATCAGAGTCTTCCATTTCTCGACCACAAAACAACTACTGTAACCTGCAATGCAATATATATTGTATGTGTTTATCAGTACATGTGAGTACTTCTTAGTTACAAACGGTCACTCTTGCAATCTACTCCCGTACCGTCCGTAGGCAGTTACGATTCCACTCATAGGCCTTCTCTGCAAAATAGCAAATCAGATCTGATTTGCACTTGAGCAGTTAATTGTGACATATTGGAGATATTTTCAATCTGAAAAAAATATTAGTATTATAAAAGTAATACAAAGTAGTAATTCTGAAACAAATTTTAAAATTGTAGAAGGTATAGAAAATTATTTTTGCCTTTACAGAAAATGGACCCCATCTTAACTTTCACATGTTGATTTTGGCTGCCACTGACTGGATAACTTGTTGATTATAGCTTAAATTAAATTTATCAGGTCATCTATATATTCAAATTTATATCATAATTACTTGAATATGTTATCTTCATAATAATAAAACTCATTTCAGTTCAAAACTATAGAAAATATTTCACAATTAACTGCTAAAGTGTGAATCTGATCTGATTCGCTATTCTGCAGGGAAGGCCTATGTCTATGAGAGGAATCGTAACTCTGGCTACGGACGGTACACGAGTAGATTGCAAGAGTTACCGTTCGCAACTAAGTACTTCTTTAATAGATATCATTAAATGCACTGGATCTAAAATATCCTTAGGAAGCATGGGAAGTGCTGAATCAGAAAAAAGTTTTCAGTAATAGTTACGTGTATTAGACCTTGAGCCAGCAATAACCCCCCTCCCCCATGTGGGATTTTCGGCGAGTATGATTTTCGGATTCAGTATCCTATTGTCTATCAATTCTGGTTGTCTGCGCTAACAAAGCCACTGGATGAACAAATGGCGGCCATTTTTTCAAGATGGCCGCCAAACATTATTATATTGTTCTATTAAGGACTGATAACTTTCAGTCTGATCAATATTAACCAGGTAAATAGCTATAATTAAGTCACATTTTGAATGTAAAATGATTTAGAATACATCTTACATTTAATTACATTGTACACCCATATATGGCAATATGTTTCAAAATGGCTGACGAAATAGGCTGTTTTACAACATTTTTCTGCGAGTTGTGTGCTGTTACGAACAAATACTGACATTCATAAAGTTGAAACACATATGCATTGCTTTCCCTAACAAATAAATGGAAAATACAGGAGATAGTGATGCAATATCCTTCCACAATTGTCAGAATGGCGAAAATGGAGTTGTTATAAACAGCATTTCACAGCACTTGTTGCTTGTAAAATACAAAGGTCCGACGATAAAATTTGCAGGTCCATTGAAAATAGCCTATTTCACCAACATTGCAAAGTATACTTTTCTATCGCCAATTGTTTATTTTTATCGCCAATTGTGAAAGTGGCGATCGCCAGCGGAATCCCTGTTATAATTGTACATGTACCACTTATAAGTGTAGTAATACGATCATTCCTCATCCTATTACTTTTAGGGGAAGGGGCAATGACTTTGGTGTGATATGTCGTTCAACACCAATAAATCAAATCACGTTGACAAAACTACTTCAGTAGCCTATTTCACCAACATTGAAAATAGCCTATTTCACCAACATTGAAATAGCCTATTTCACCAACATTGCAAAGTATACTTTTCTAGCAAAGTACACTTTTCTAGCAAAGTATACTTTTCTAGCAAAGTATACTTTGAGGGAGAAATTTTAAATTTTAGGATAAATTTATTAATTTTTATTATACTGAATTTATTACATTATCACAGCCATTATGGCTGTGATAATGTAATAAATTCAGTATAATAATTCTGCATACTTTTAATCATCAAATATATGCAGTCGTTAGTTCTATATGAAATAATGCGTTTCGGGAAAAATAAATGATTTCTCCCTCAAAGTATACTTTGCAATTTTGATGAAATCGGCTACAGGACCTCAGACCAGTGCTATTTTCAGGCCCAGAACTGATTTAGCATTGCCAGTGAATGATGGTCGCCATTTCAATTTTATCACAGGTCCGGTGGACTTTTTGCATGTAAAATACAAAAGTCCGACATTAAAACATGCAGGTCCAGGACCAGTGTTATTTTCAGGCCCTCTATAGCTATACCGATGAAAGCCGAAACACGCCAAATGCCTGTGGGACGTACGGGACGTATGGATGAGACGTACGGAGGAGGCCGATAACAGTATATCCCCCACCCCACTAGACCATACACCCCACCCCCCTCACCATTCGGTGGTGGGGCATACAAATTGACTGCTTTTGCATGACGCAACTTCCGGTTTGTAACCACCTGCGTAGCAACGGTCCGCCATGACAGTAGGTGACCACAAAAGCGTACCCAATTTACGTAATGACGTCATTTTAACAATTTTGTAATCCCCCTACCTAAGGACCATGACCATGAAGTTTGGTGACTATAGGCCCAATGGTTACCGAGAAGACGTTTGAAAATGTTCACGGACGACGACGACGACAACGGACGACGACGGACACATTGCGGTAACAATAGCTCACATGAGCTTCGCTCAGGTGAGCTAAAAAGAAATAAAGCTCGCAGACATCCAGTGAAAAAGAAATAAAGCTCGCAGACATCCAGTGTTTAGTAGTAAGCAAATTAACAACGATCTACAGTAGGATTTCTTAAATTTGTAAATGTTGGAGACCTGTGCATTTGCGCAGCCTGATCAGGGTCTGCACTGATTGCAAAAATACTAGTAAAATATATGCCATACATTCATATAACCATATTTACAAGTGGTCAATTAAAATAATATTTAACAGTCATCAAACGGCAATCGTACGGCTGATGTAATGTGATATTTTTGAAAGTCGCCAAAAATTACGTGACATTAGAAGGTACATGCAAGTGGTAGCAGATACAGATACACATCAGTAGGCTACGTCCCTGGAGCCCGTTTCATTAAACTTCGTAAGACTAAAATGTTCGTAAGTATAAACTTAAGATAGTCTGTAAATTCCACATTAACAACATTTTCCTGTAAACAATTATTGGATTTACATTTATTGAGCAGCCTATGCTCAATAAATGTAAATCAATCAATTGAAATTTCCAGACAATCCTAGATTTGCACTTACGAACATTTTAGTCGTACAAAGTTTAGTGAAACGGGCCCCCGGTGGCTACAATTATGTTCGCACTAAATATGCCTGTGACACAATACCAACACACTAAATTCTAAATAATAAAACATGTTTGACAGTGTCAACATGATGCATGCGATATGCGAGGAGCCGCTTAATTATCACTACCATATTAAATCGTTTTCCATAGAACGACATCTGTAAACCAAGACCTTTTCATAAATATGATCATGCAATATGAAGATCTACGTAGACACACAATTAAGTCATGAATACATGAATAAAGTTTACCCGAGGTTGTCTACATATTTCGAAAATCGGTTGTCACGTTCAAATGAAGGTTAGCGTTACTCATCAACATGCGTAATGCAGTGTAACTTATAAACTTATAAATAAATCCCAAAATCGGAACTGGGTTTGTACAGCACGGTTCCGTCTTAGACAGCCGAAAATACACGACCCTGCTCTAATCTGAACGGGACCGTATAGCATAATTAGTAAAGAGCGCACACATGCGCCCCGGGTCGATCTTAAAGTTGTAAGTACATGTATAGCTGATGGTGGTCGCCAGACAGGATAAGTTTGTTTTCTATGAGTATTCAGGTTTCAACCCAAATTAAGAAACATGCAGACACCTCCATCTACGCCGACTACAATTGTTCTCGAGTTTGTAATTGTTATATAAATATATAAATAAAGTTTAAAATATATTAGCAGTCGTCCAAATAATATATTATAAAAATCAAAAAATGCAATATGCCCATTTGTATAAAAATAATCGACAAAATTACTACGTATTTCCTTGAAGGAAACCAAAGAAAAAAAAAGACAACTATCTGAACCACTATGAAAACAACTGTACAATTCTGCCACGCATATCCAACATTAACATATTTGTGAGCCGCAAAGCGTACGGCTATAAATAGGACAACTTATTGCAATGACGCAACAATTCCAAGTGACAAAATCCGAAGTGACGTTGGTAAATTTATGCGTAACTTTGCGACGTCATTTTCAGCCTTTCGTGACGTCATTAAGGCTGGTTTTCAGAGCGCGGCCCATATATATATATTTTTTTTTAATAATAATGAATGAATTATAACATGTATGTTTGTTTATCGGAATGAAATGACATGCAAGGATTACACTGATCATGATCAAACAGTCTTCACTAACTACGCCGGTACATAACTAGTTACCGAAATTGTTCCGAACAAAGACTCGTCAATTCAAACGAGTATATCGCACTTTGATTGGCTATGAATCTTATATGTCATTTTAAACTGAGCATAATGATTGTATGTATGGTCCAAGTGACCAAGCAGGTAACAGAGTATATATACACTTATCATAGCTATATATAAGATGCGTAGATGGACCTGGTGCTATATGCTGGTCAAAATACCATAAGGTAATTCTTTTTGGTCATTATGAGGGGCCAGCCGCGGGGAAATTAGTCGCTCTAATTGCCACAGGGGTGGTGTGCACTTGGAGGGCCAGTGACGGAACATCACCCCGGGCAATTGTTTTAAGCTGGTGTCAACATCCGCTGTACTTATCAGAGCGATTAATAGGCCCTGGGCACTGCGACTGAGAATGTCTGTTATACGCCAAACACAACATGTGGCTTATAGGGCTTTTGTGACCAGTGTAGATCCAGATCAGAACCAGTGTATATCCAGATCAGACCGCACAGTCTGATCAGGATCAAACACACTAACAAACAGTCTATACCGTTTTCAGACTACAGGAGTGTGCTATTTAATCAAAACATACACTGGTCACACAAGCCCCATTTCTCAAGTCACAGCCACATATCGGACCAAGTTATTTATTTTTGACATCATGTCCAATAATTTTCTGTTTATTTGAAACAAGTAAGTAGATAAAAACAGTGGATTCAACCAATCAGTATGTGTGGCTTCGTTGATTTTAGAGTACACCTGCAGCATTATTAATGACATCTGGCGGCATCCATTTGAGCGTAGATACACACGCGTGTAAATGATTATGGCGGGTCAAACAAATAATTCATCTCGAAATTGTCAACACGAGTATGCTTAACACATATCTGCAAAGCATTGCATAATCAATGTACGAAAAGTAAAAGATATTATGTCGGTATTTTGTCAAAAAAAATTACCGATTAAACACTTAATTCCTCATTTTCATGATTCTGTCAAAGGTTTTCTTGATTGAGGCACCTGAAAAAATGAGTCATGTGTTTTTATCGACCGGCAATTATCTCACGCTTACCGGCGGCGGCCATTATTACTATTGAAAATTAACTTATATTTCTATTGTGTTAATTCTTAATCACTGGATTGTTACTTTTGGATTTGCTAACAGGTAGGTCCGGGCTGGGGTGGGCGTGTGCCGTTGTGGTGTGTGAATTTTTCAATTGGAATTGAGTTAACATTAGACTAGTTGCTAGGAAATTTTGTTGTTATTATTTTTCATATATCTGAACTGTGAGAAGCAGAGGTTTCTTTCCTGCATGTTGTGGCTGTTGCAGTCTCAAACTACGCATGCTTCCGGCTTAATTTACGTGTTATTGTTTGCAACTGTTGTATCATGTTTGTGTATAACGCAGTCGATTTAGAACGACCGGAAATGAAAAAACTTTCGGATAACTTTGGTTTCGATTCAAGAACCCGGATGATAAAGCGATGAATATTTTGTGTCAATTAAGGCAATGTGCACCTGACATTTTGTTGTGTAAGTATAAAGGTTCACAAAATGCATAACCAATGTTCAAAACGCGCAAGAATGTGATTTGACTGTACTTGTCTTAGTCCGAAACGTTCAAGGTCCGAGTCATCCAGGAATTTTTTAAAGACACGTACAAACTACACGTAGATACTGCACAAAAAGATACCAACTGGCAGGAGGTGCCCATTTTGTTACAGTGTAACGGTGTAACATTGTAACGAAGGATATTTTTCCCCAGGAACTCACATATAGTATAGTACTACATGTATTGATATTTTCTGTTTTATTGCATATTTTCAAAAAAATAGGACATGTTTTCCAGGGGACCGTAACAATGATAAAGTGTGTAACATATGGGGAAATACTGTGACAAAGCGTAACAAGGTGTAACAGAGTTTTATTTTAAAATATCCTGCACATCTTCATCGTTACACTGTAACGGTGTAACGACTGTAACGAAAGGCCAAAAAAAATAGGACATGTTTTCCAGCGGACCGTAACAATGATAAAAAGTGTAACGCATGGGGAAATACCGTAACAAAGCGTAACAAGGTGTAACAGAGTTGTATCTTAAAATATCCTGCACATCTTCATCGTTACACTGTAACGACTGTAACAAATGGCAAACAAAATTGGACATGTTTTCTAGGGGACCGTAACAATGATAAAGTGTGTAACGCATGTGGGGAAAATAACTGTAAGAAAGCGTACAAAAGTAACAAGTAACAGAGTTGTATTGTAAAATATCTTACAAGTTACTACAGCATTTCTCTATATTTTACATACTCCATTTCCTGGCATTTCAATTTTCATCTCTTATGTATTTATATATTCTGCATAATATCATTGCTACAATGGAATATTCATTTTACTATATAATTCACATTTTAGTTATCCATCAGTGGACCATCATCCAGTGTGTAGCTGACATACCTGCTATCAAAGTATAGCTAATATTAAATTAATAAATAAAAAAAAACATCAGGCATCAGTTCGGTTATGGGTAGTAGATGTTTACTTCACAATGTTGTTGTTGTTGTATGTCTGTAATTCAGGCGCTTATTTTTAGCCTCAATCTCTCTACAGCCACAGACTGCAAGAGCATTGTTTTGACTGCTCGACTTGATTGATTGTATGTAGATTAGCTCTCTTTCTCAGAGTTGTGGTGCTGTGGGTCCTGGTGTGTTTAGTACGACAATCAGTTTGCACCATACCACCTAGGCCTACAACACTTAGTAGTTAGTACCCAGTTCAATTTGGACAATCCTGTTATCATCTTTTCATAACACACTTTCACATGCAGATCATGGGCTGCAGTCAAATCTACATTGTACCTTTAATGTGTTTCCCTATATTGCTTATGAGAAGTTGAGAGGAAAGTAGTGAAAGTGAGTGGGTGTAAAGGTACATGTACACTCAGTAGGCACAAACTGTTCTTTAGGGGAATTCAATAAGTGTATAATTGCGTCACTATTCCACCAGTTCTAAAAATTACGAGTGCCCGATATACAGATATAACCATTTAGTAATATTTATTTTACTGATAGTGACTCGCAGTGGTATCAGGCTATTTTCATATGCAACTGAGGCACAATATTTTTGTAATTATTTGTACTAATTAAATACGTCACCTGAAAATAAGTCATTGCACATCAAAAAATAAGTACAGAGAATAAATAGTCTTCAGTTAACATTTTAAGGAAACACAGTTATCGTCCCGATATCAGTGTGGAAATTTACGTATGATATAAAATAAAATGTATAATAATGCCAATCAATACGTGGCGTAATGGTGAATGAATGTTGATTTTGCCTGAAAATGTCCATGATGATGTCTGATATAAAGAACAGTTTGTGCCTACTGAGTCTGTATGTACCTTTGAACGTCCCAGCAACAGGTAAGGTCATAATAGAGACGGAAGAAATTTGAGGAGAACATATCTCTAATTAAGAACATAATATAACTGTAGGTGTGTATACTAGCAAGATGTTACTCATCTGTGTATGTTGGTTCAGAAAATCGGTGCATATTTACAAATACGTTGGCTCTTTTGTTACATGCGAGTTGAATTGGGTTATTGCCCATTATAAAAGTAGTAAGATTATTACTGATCCTACTGCTTTTGTGAGGGGGGCAAGTGCTTCTGGTGTAGCGAGGACTTGGCATCAGATCAGGATTATTCTAATTCTAGGGATGAATGTATAGTTTTTGTCGCGCCTGTTTTAGCATCAATGTTTACATCAATGTTTATCTAGGGATGATTTTTCATTACGCACACCCCCACATCCAAATTCTGAAGGTCAAGGTCATTTATTTTTTACTTGTAATGTTCACCGGTTTTGTAACAGGAATGCGTTAAATTTATTGTTTTTTCACAATATCTCTTTAACCCCTTGCCAGACTTTGTTATTTTCCCATCAATGTTTGTCATGGGATGATGCTTCATTACGCACACCCCCACATCCAAATTCTGAAGGTCAAGGTCATTTATTTACTTGTAATGTTCACGGTTAAATGCCTCGGCAGGCGCGACACCGCTTCCGTGGCGGAATTCTTGTTTTTTATTGTAAATTTTACGTTTCTGATTTGGGATTTTCCCCCCATTTGTATATGTACTTGAACATGTACATGCACTTGTACAGGTAATATATGGGATTTAGTACTAAACCCATTGACCCGGCCTTAAATGACATTAGCTGTTGATATGCCGTTAAACCCCAACAAACAAATACATTGTTAGATAGCATTAATTCATTACTTTCTGCACTGTGCTGTTGAATATGGACAATGTGGGGCTAGGGCCGTCACAGTGGTTTAACCATTAACAAAGATAACCATTCTATATATTCTGCTGACAAATTACCATAGTAATGTTGTTTAACGGCCTGTCAACAGCTAAGGTCATTTTAGGGTGGAATCGCATATTTCTGCGATAGGGAGAAAATCTCTGTCAGAATGAATATGAACAGAAAAAAAAAAAAAAACAGCCCTGAAATTAGAATAACCGGACCTTGTGCCAGGTCATCACCACACCAGTCACTGAGCCCGACTAGTACTGATTAGGGTAGAATCCCAGATTTCGCATAAAAAAAATCAGAACTGAATATTTACACAAAAATATACATGTACATCAATTATATAAGCCCTGAAATTATAATATTCTGATCTGGTGACAGGTTCTCACCACACCAGATTCCCACTCCATAACAACTGGATTCAACTATCAAGTAACAAGAGTAAGCCAACATTAAAATGTATGTGAAGACTAAACCAGGGATATCTGGATTCCGAAATGGATTAACCACATCGTTAAATTACAGTACTCTTTGTTTGCTTACAACAAGCTAGCTGCCCTCTGATAGTTGAATTGTGTATGTATAGGGAAATAACTAATACAACAGCATGACAAATGTTTTGTAATGTGTAATAAATTTAGACATACAAGACACATTCACAAGAATATGTATACATGAATTTATTACCATCAAATCAGAACACATAATACCAATCATACAGTACAAATGTTCACATGAAATCACAGGAAAACCATGTTATGCCGTGCTGCAATCCATTTCATAAATGTGATATGACATACTTGTAATAACACCAGGAGGGAATATGATTGCCGGGCCGCAAAACCATAATTATGTGTTCATATTAAAATTACATGCCCACTCATTAGGCACAAAATGTTCTTGATAGGAATTCAATAAGTGTATAATTGTGTCACTATTCCACCAGTTGTAAACATTAGGAGTGCCCGCTATACAGATATATGCAAATGAGGCATGATAGTTTTTAATTATGTATACTAATCAGTGTGGAAATTTACGTATGATATAAAAAGTATGCCGGGTAATAATGCCAATCAATACGTGGCGTAATGGTGAATGAATGTTGATTTTGCCAGAAAATATATCAGAGTCTGATATAAAGAAAACAGTTTATGCCTACTGAGTGGGCATGTATCTTTAAGCGCCAATATAACGTCAAATGAATAAAATGAAGACGTTCCAAATGATCTTTCTAATGGCGCGACAAAGCAATGATGGTTTGACATTGACATAAAGGGTATAACCAGATTCAGCTGTCACGTATAAGAATGCAAACGACGTACGTTAGGGCCAAACCAAGTCTCCGGTCGGTGTTACGCTAAGGATGAACCCCGATAGTTAAATTACACATTGCATGCTGCCACCTGCCATCCAAATATATATATATGAACTAAATATAACCACTACCAAGCTGGTTTGCATTCGTGATGTCAAACACATCAAAGGTCTTGTTCTCATGAACCGCATTGAGCATGAACTGTTATCGTATAAAATGTTTACTTCCAACTAGCTTGTTAATTTTCTATATACATGATAGCTACGGTTATTTTTAGGCCAGTTTAATGGATGCACATCTCATAGGGGGTAGGGGGGTGTCGGAATCCCAAAATCATGACTGAATATTTACAGGAAAAAAAATATAATTGGCACTGAAATTAAAATAACCTGACCTGATACCAGGTCCTCAAGATACGAGACACTTAGCCCCTCTTCACAAAAGTAATATGATTAGTACTAATCACAGAAACACAAAAGCCCGAATTTGGAGAATGTGCTCAGAAAGTTGAAAAACCCAGGCTGTAGTTTAATCCTCTACCCCAAAATGTCTGATGACTCGATATTAGAACAGCAAATACTGTAGACATTAATCAGACGGCGCAGCTGAGCAGGTCAGGTTGGTTAACCAGTGATTGCATGCGGAATAAGCCGGTTTGGTGTTGTCAGTTTCAAATGGTCACGTGACTGCATGAAATTGAGTACATGTCTAAAGACTAATCAAGGGGAATGTCTGGAATTAAATTGTGAAGTCATTGTATTTGTATCAAACTTGTAATAGACATAACACAATATATAATTCTTATCTCAGGTTTCTACTGTAAATTAGTTAGACAAAATCTTCTCATTGAATATCGTTATTTACCAGTGCGTGGGGGGATTTAAGGTAGCCGAAATATGTCTCGCCAGGTGGCTCAGCGTTTTCTTATTAATACATTATATTTACTAGTATACTTAACGTAGCGTCTGCTATAATACATATATACAAGTATTTACAGGCAGTTTAATCCACACATAACCTACTAAAGTCACATTATATCATTTTCATCAATATAAACCACTGACATTATCGATACTTTTAATCGGACATGTTGAAAAGCCTAATCAACATTTTGAGCATGCTGTTCTCTGTGCATTAGTGACAACCATTACGATTTGGGCGTAATTATTACTATTCCAGTATGTCCACTACGCTATTACGGCCGTCACATATAGAATTACGATTTTTAAACGATGCCGAAAAATAAGCGGCTGGACATGATTTTAACAACACATTTCCAAAATTTGATTTAGTAAATTTGTCAAAATAAGTGTCTGAATGAAATTACGATATAAAAAGCAAATATAAATGAATCAGATATTGCCTGATACAGTGAAAGATGTACTTGTTGTGAACATTTTTAAATGTAATGGGTTTTCGTGGGTTGCATTTTTTTTTTGCCCGACGACGACGTTTCGGGTGCAGAGAGTCTGGTAGTGGGAATAGAAATGCAGTTTGATATGTACACATAAAGTACAACAGCACACAGCTTAAATCTTTTAGTGGGTTATAGGCTTTACATTCATAATTTAAATCACCATAATAAATGTTTCCATACACTGCAATTATGGTCCTGTATAAAACAATTATAATATTGCCTATTTTTAACTCCATCAGGGATTCAAACACATGACACCAACAATGTTATTGTAAATATTCAACAAACAAACAAACATGTCACCAATAGCAACCGCACCTACCACTAAGCATCACGGGTTTGAGCAAAGGCATATAACTACAATCTACTAGGAACTGACAAATCATTAATTACTTTTTATACAGTTCACGATCCACTCGGGGTTGAAAATCGTTCGCCGATCTAAAAAACACTTTTTTCTAATTTTATTGACTTTCTTTCATGATTCGCGTACTATCAGATTATGTCTTCCGGAAACCCTGAAAAGGGAAAGTCCTCGCGTCTATTTTTAGGTTTAACCAATCAGAGATGTTCTTACATAGACGCTTCGATGGTTGTATTATGGAAGATAGTGCATTGACCCAGTTCCAGATAATGAACGAAATTATAGAAAAAAGTGTTTTTTAGATCGGGCGAACGATCACAATTGGACGAACTTTGTATGGTTGGAGTCTCTAATGTATATGATCATGGTGCACAGACTTTAGTTTGAGCTGGCGATCAGCTATCGGCCAAATATGACCGATAATCCAGCCGGACGGCCTCCGATTCTGTGAGATTCTTTCGTACACGCAACTTTCGCTTTGGATGGGGTAATCAAAACGCGAATAATCAATAAATACTTGAAACAGCGATTTGAAGTGAGTATATTCACACACCTAATACCTTTATCGATTGCCAGAGACATATTTCATACATTTAATCGATGTTTATTGTGTTTGTGCGAGCCGGAAAAAAAGAGGGCTCTTTCTATAATAGCGCTATTTATGCTCACCTTGAATTAACGTTATGTACTGTACGAGACCAAGTGGGTGGGGTAATGGGATTTTTTTTAATAGGCATTTTTTTGGTGTCATAGGTCCGAGTCTTCCACCTGTGACCACAGGGTGACCACAGGGTGACTGTGGGGCCATAAATCACATATAATTAAATAAATGTAAATTCCTTATAGTCTATAATATAGACATTGTCAGTAAACACATGTAAACACATTATAGTCTATCATGTAGACTTTATCACTGTCATACAGACCACAGGCAATGTTGAATATTCCCCACCCACTTGAATTCATGCAGTATAAGAGCGACAGATTGAGTTGAATACAATGGAATTATTTTAGTAGCCCTGTGATACAGACCTTGTCACTTTTAAAAGGCAAGGCTCATATCTCGGTCAGTTGAAAACAAAATACCCGATTCTTATCCCGCATCCATCTTTGTTACACTTGTTACATTGTTACAGTGTAACACAGAATAACTTCTGGTTTTCACACTGTGTCTTTTCGTTACAGTTGTTACTGTAACATGGGGGAAAATGTCTTGTTACACCGTAACACAGAAAATAACTTCTGGTTTTCACACTGTGTTTTTTCGTTACAGTTGTTACTGTAACAAGGGGGAAAATACCTTCGTTACACTTGTTACACCGTTACACTGTAACAAAATGGGGACCTCCTGCCAGTTGGTATCTTTTTGTGCAGTATATGACTACACGTGTGTGAACTGACAAATTTACATAATGCGATTACAGTTCAGTGTAAGGTATAATGTAAACACGTATGATCACAGGCACTTTGTGGTATGAACCAGAAAAGCCTCTTTAAATCATACCCAATTATACTCTGATAATGGTACTTTTACAACAAAATATTTACTAACCTGCAAGAAAGAAGAACGACGCTAAAAGCAAATGGCGACGATATTTGACAAGGGATGTTACTGTGGATAGTTTTCAGAATTATTGATAATTCGACCGTCGATCAACTCGTCCTGGTCGAAATGACTCATCGTAATGCAACATCGGGAAGACGTTGGCACATGATGCATATCTTACCCAGCGATGCGTGTGATGAGCATGAGTAGCAAAATTGTACGAATATAAATGTACAAATCAGTGGCCCGTCTCTACGACTAAGAAATTCGTACGTGCAACATTGACATTGACGAAAATGAACCACAATAACATAACAGCCGATTTTTAATAAAAATTCGTGGGTCACAGCATACATCCCAAGTATCACGGAATTTCAGGGAGACTCCTGTAGCCTATTTCACCAACATTGCAAAAATATACTTTTCTAGAAAAGTATACTTTGAGGGAGAAATTTTAAATTGTATGATAAATTTATTAATTTTTATTATACTGAATTTATTACATCATCACAGCCAATTTGGCTGTGATAATATAATAAATTCAGTATAATAATTCTGCATACTTTTAATCATCAAATATATGCAGTTGTTAGTTGTATATGAAATAATGCAATTCAGGAAAAATAAATGATTACTCCCTCAAAGTATACTTTGCTAGAAAAGTATACTATCATAACCATGCAATGTTGGTGAACAAGGCTACTGAGTACTGTCAGAAATCAAGGCTCATCTCCCGGTCTCCCGAAAATGTAATAACAACTCCCCATATTTCTATAAAAACGTCCGCATTATTGTTGTTGGTTACTAAATATATAGAAAATCGTCGTGCAATCCACGATTCTACAGCGTCATTCCTTACGACCCCCCTAGGAAATTAAGTACCTCTCGCTGCGCTTGGAGGTAAGAATCGCTCGGAAAATTCTCCAGAAATTTGCCTCTTTCAATGTGGCATCTCTATCACAGTGATGCAGTTATTTAATGAGATGAACCCGTAGGTATAAACTTGTAGTATTAGAGAAACATGTTAATGTGAGAAGCAAATGCCTAGAAATCTTCATAAATTCACTAAGAACATTTTTATCGTACGGCGAAGTTTAGTGAAATGGGCCCCATGCGCGGATCCAGGCGCACGCCCTACATACACTTTGCCGAGTTTAGATTTTAACACAATTTTTACGTTACGTGGAAATATCTGATTTTTTTTTATTTCTCACCCAAAGAATTTGGATTGCGCCAAATTATTAGTTCTATGCCGCAGATGTTCTCCGTGTGTTCTTACTATTGTTTGTTCATGGGATCCAGCGCTCCAGATAAGGAATTAGTAATTGAGTATTTTCATTCCATCACTTCTGAAGCAATTGGGTATTTCAAAATTTTAATTGGGTAAACTACAAATCACACTACTGTTTACACAACAACAGACAGCAATTATTGAATAGTTTGCTTTGAAACTAAAACATGTCTTGGCATTTCATTAGAGTTGTCTCATTGGAGACAATTCTAATGAAATACCAAGATGTGTTTTCATGGAAAATAAGAAAAATATGCTATATTTGTGGTATGTTTATTGTTTTCTGCAGCATGATAAAGGTACTACACAATTCGTATTGTTTTTTGATACTCGCTGCTTCTGATTTCAATTGGGTTTTTGGTAATTTTAATTGGGTATTTAAGCAAATATGCAGCTTATCTGGAGCTCCGGAATCAAGAACCCGTACGTGTATCCCACGGGTTCCGTAAGGTGCACGTGCGGACACGGTGCGAGCGCGTGCGAATGATGTACGGGCTTTGGAACGCCCGTACGGGCGTGCCGGGCCGGTACAGGCCAACAAGGAGCCTATTCGATTTGTAAAGGCCGTACGGGTACGCGAGAGCACGTACGGTGCACATAGGACCCAACATATATCTGCCGAACTCAAAAGGGACGCGTACGGGCACTGGTACAGGCCCCGCACAACTGTTTACGGCATTCCACGGGCCTAACATCGTAGAAAGTCCGTGTCAACTTTCAGCCCGGGCTATACTGCGCCCTACGGGACCAAAAATCTTCGAACAAAACGTGCGGCCCGCGATTATCCACATGATCTAATGGTTGTATCCCTTACTTGGCCCGTAAATTGCCCGGGAGCTTCATGTGACCGGGGCATAATTGATGTTGGAGGATAACACACATCATTCTTCTAACTATTTACGTAATTAAAATAATCGTTAGGAAAGGACATTTTACTTTTACATTGTCTATGCCACAAATGACTCCATTTGTATATGGTGAATAATGAATGAGAAGAGAACACGGCAATAAAGTCTCAATGAAGCACAACATGCGAATACGTCCCATAGAGAATACTAGTCGTGAAACATTAATATTGTAGCTGTGACTGGATAAATGGGGCTTATGTAAATTATGTATGACCGTTGTAGCTCCTGATCAAATAGCACACTCCTGGAGGTTATATACTCTTTATTTCCTCCATACTATAGAGTATATAGAGTATATATAGAGTATATATCACCCATTCGAAATTAATAGATGATATCAACCTTTCAAATCGGTGATATCATCCTTCCGAATTGGTGATATCATGTATTCGAATGGGTGATACCACCAATTAAAAAGGAATGTGTGATATCACCCATTTGAATGAGTGATGTCACCTATTCGAAAGGGTGATATCACCCATTCATTTTGAATTGGTGATATCATCCTTTCGAATAGGTGATACCACCGATTCGAATGGGTGATATCATATATTTGTTTTGAATTAGTGATATAATCGATTCGAATACATGATATCACCGATTCGAATGGGTGAAATCACCGATTAAAAAGGAATGTGTGATGTCACCTATTCGAATGCATGATATCACCTATTCGAATGAGTGATATCGCCTATTCGAAAGTGTGATATCACCCATTTATTCTGAATTTGTGATATCATCCTTTCGAATAGGTGATAACACCGATTCGAATGGGTGGTATCACAAAGTGCTATAACAGTCAAAAACGGCGCCCCATACGATATGACATCAGTCATGGTGATATCACAGATTCGAATGGGCGATATCATGTATTAGAATCAGTGATTTCACCGTTTAAAAAGGAATGGGTGATATCACCTATTCGAAAGGATGATATCATCTATTTATATTGGAAAGGGTGATATCACCAATTCGAAAGGATGATATCATATATTTCTATTGGAAAGGGCGATATCACCAATTCAGAATGATATCATCCTTTCGAATAGGTGATATCACCGATTCGAATGGGCAATATCACAAAGTAAAATTTAAGTGGACATTTTTTATTAATTCGTTCCCACGAAATAACATTCGTTCCCTCAATTTAACAATTCGTTCCCTCGAATTAACAATTCGTTCCCACGATATAACAATTCGTACCCTCGAATTAACAATTCGTTCCAACGAAATGACAATTCGTTCCCTCAATTTAACAATTCTTTCCCTCAATTTAACAATTCGTTGCCTCGTGGGAACGAATTGTTATTTCGCGGGAACGAAATGTTAAATTGAGGGAACGAATTGTTAATTCGTGAGAACGAATTGTTATTTCGTGGGAACGAATTAATAAAACAAAACAAATATAATGTTTTATGTCCCCTGCGGGGCTCATTATCCTACAGCCCTTATCATGTCGCCTTAGTTCGAGTACACTGGGGCAGAATGTCAGTTAAACATGTGTTTTCATGCATGATGGAAGAAAATAAATGGCAGACAATTCTCAGTGTATTGCCAACTTTCGATGCCATTTGCGGGACATATTTCAGTATTCTTCGAAATCAGTTTCGATGAAACACTGCTCTGTGATAAGGACCCGTTCTATACCTGATCATTCTTTGATTCAAAGATAATTGCTTCGTAAATGTGATGGAATATATGTATACCATATATTTGAACATTGCCTCGTTACTGTCTCCTATACGGCACATGGAGTGGCCATCTTTGTGTGTTCAAGCCATCAGCCACTTTCACTTCTTCTGGCGTTTGACACAAAACGCAAAATGTGAAGTAGAACATATGATATAATGTAGTTAATCACATATAGAAAAGCCAGGACAACGGATGCCTATCAATTATATTGCACAAAACAGCAAACTATGTCAGTTTTCTGGACAGGTTTGTGCCTGTGTTTTTAGCAACATGAACAACCATTGTAAATAGCCTCATAAACAGAAAATCGCACAGTGTATCACTTGTAACTGGCAAACCACAAAACACATACCATATATACCCATCTCTGTACTCTGTTATTAGCTATCAAATCTATTGACATGTAAGCAGTTACCTGAGTGTATTTTCCCTGGTGTCTACTCACCTACATGGCTTTACCTATGGATAACGTGTACACTAACAATAGGCTGTGCATCAGATTGAAAAGTTTACACATCAACATTTATTATCAGATTGCTGAGATAAATGCTCAGATATCTCGTCTTTTGTATAGTGTGCTGGCATATTATTTATTGCACGTCGTTGTCATATCTGTCTATTATGTATTACACCAAATTTTGTTTGGTTTACTATTTGATGTAGGTGTCAAACGCACGAAGTGGTGAAACTGTACTTTGTACATACAAAGATGGCGGAGATGGCAACTCAATGTACCATATAGTACACATTAACAAGGCAATATTCATTTATGTTATATTCATATACAACATTACTCTTATGAAGCAATTATATATATGGAAGGCAGTTACGTCAGTTCTAAAATATTCATAATTTGTTCAAACTTATTGGTGAATCGATTAATCCATTTCAAAGTGTGTATCACATATTGTGTTTTGTTGCCTAGCAACCATGGAACATCATCGAGGCATGTGCGTTCAGAAGGTAATTACTTGTTACCATGGCAACACTATCACACTTATAAAATTATCAGAGTACATACGCACATACTGTGAACATGTTGTCAAACTATTCCGCATGTACTCTGAACATTTTGTCAACTTTTGACTTTATTTATGAAAACATATTGTAATTTAGTTAATGAAATTACGCAGATATCCGAAGGTACAAACTCACATGGCGTGTCTCAAATATGTGATTAAAAGAGTAATCGGAAATATGTGATGTGTATTACACAGCCGGTCCTATTGAATGTAAATACACCATCATTAATACAACACCACTCGCGTTATCCTGTATAAAGAGTGCTAGACTTGTCGAATGGGTCATGAAGGTCACAATGTGTGGCAGCCAGAACATACAGGTTAGGGTATACGCATGCGCATGCGCATGCGCATGCTTGCATTGGTGCACATTTGCCAGAGGCTCATTACAACGGTAACACAGCAGAGCTGCAGATAAGGTGCGCATTGACGTATTTTACGCACTTCTTTTTGCAAAATACGCACTGATTATCAAAAATGGGAGTATAAAATACGCACAGAAATGTGGGAATACACATTGATTTTCAAAATGAGTAGAGAAAATACTGTAATAAAGTTGAAAATATATTTAGTTGAGTTGCAAAAAGCAAACAGTGTTTGCTATTTGCAGCTCAAATAAGTGAATATTAAAAAAAAATCCTTATCGTTTGTTCACTATTTAATAAGGAAGAAAATCAATAATACATTTGTGAAAGTAAAATTGGTGTTTTACGGTCTCACAACAACTTAGGTCATTTTATTCCGGATTAACGGGTCGACTCCCGTATTTTCAATTCTACGGATGAGGTTGAGGGAAGTAGTATATAGGGAGTCAGTTCATTACCGCGGCGGCTCAGGAATAGATTAGAGGTCACATTCCCCCCCAAGGGGGGAATATTTGACCGAAATTAAGGTTAATTTACAGAACAAAAAGTGTCTCCCAACAAGAAAAATAGACCGTGTTGTGAAACGGGGTATCTTTTTTTTATTTTCGGAACACTTTAATCACAACACGAAAAAGTAGCCGAAAACATCCACCTTTTTGTAACTAGTTTTAAACTAATCCGCCTCATATTTTGGTTTTTCAAAAAGTGGCCTAGAACCGGCATGCCGTTTTTGGAAAAGTACCCGAAAATGGTAGTCGAAATAGGGTAAAATAGGGGTGTATGGTAGTATTTATAAAATGTGTTTTTCCCGTGGAGGGACTTATTATTTTACCAAGTTTGATAAAATAGAAATGCGCGTTAATGGAAATTAAACTATAAAAGAGCGTTCAATTAAAGAAAAGCCACACTTAAATATAATTAATATAATTACATTCCTGGGAAAATATTATATTTGCTCAGATATAAGAGAAAAAATTTAAAAATGTCACACAACAAGAAAAAATGTATAACCAAATCCGTCCCTAAAATTCCTCACACAACCACTAGTGAGATACGTAGGGTTGATATACAAAGCCCTTCCCCAAAAATCAGAGAGCTTCGCTCTGAGTTGGTGAGGATGGGAGTTGTATTTTCACGAAGGTTGAGAGAGAAGGGGCTTACAAAACTTATAAACGAGAGAAAAAATGAGAGTACACGAAAATATTTCACAGAGCCCACGCCGAGGGGTGTGTTTCAAGGGAATAGAAAATAAAGATACAGAAAAGATTGCACAGAGGCTGGTAGATGAGGCCTCTTTTAGTATTAGGAGTAAAAATATTGAAAAAGCAGAAAAGAGAGTTCCGAAAACAGATTTAATAAAACATATAGTGTCCGAGGGGGAGGAAATATTAGAAGATTACAAACAGAAAGAAATAGAAATAGTGAAAGGATGTAGGGTGGATACAGTAAAACTTCGAAGAAAGCTTCAAAGGGACAACACCGATAGAATAATGAAGGAATTGGAACCCATGTTAACCGGGAGTTTTTATCTTAGGTACTCGTTTTCTTATAGATTGGAGCATATTGAGGAAAAATATTCGAAAGAAAGGGCTAAAACTATAATATTTTATAAAAAATTTAAAGGAAGTACGTGGTTCAGGGATTACGAAGAAGTTTCCAAATGGGTTACGAAACAGGAGGAGGAAAGACTAAATATAGATAAAATAGATAGACCGAATACCAAATGGAGCTTCATAAGATGGATAGCTGTCTGGGTAAAAATAGTACACTGCACTTCCACAAAAGATACGGGAATGAAGTCCGAAAAAGTAGCCGGAGGAAGACTGCCAGAGTGGTTACGATACAAAAAAGGAATTAAACCACTAGATACTTTTAACGATGATCGCTGTATATTTAGATGCTTGGCACTTCATACTACAGAAGGGCTACGAGCGGACAGAAGTTCCACAAAGACGGAAGATTTACGATACACATACTTGAAATTCTGTGAAACGAAAAGGCGCGAACTACCAACCGGAGCAATACCATTTAAGGACATCAAGAAAATCGAAGAGTGTTTTAAAATAGGAATAGACGCGTACGAACCAACAGAAGATGGAACGTGGTTTTTAAGAAACGTTGCCGCGCACTACGACGAAGTCGGTACAAAGAAAATGAAAATTGGGGTTTACGGAGACCACGCATTTTTAATTACAGACATGAACAAAGCATGTAAAAATTATTGTTGCTCGGAATGCAACCAACGCTTTACAAAGTCGAGCAACCTACTTCGTCACGCAGCAACATGCATGAAGGGGGAAACGTTAGTCTCTTGTAAAGGAAATGTAATTTATAGACCACTATCGGCGTTTGAAAAAGCATTTTACCCAAGGCCTAAATGTAGCAAGAAATCTCTCACTTGGATACAATCTTTCGAGGGACCCCACATTCATACGGCGGTATGTGGACACGGGTGAGAAAAAGGGTAGTAGCAGGGGCTCCAGTTGACGGATTTTGTGGAGAGACGGGAACCGTGTATCAATTTCATGGATGCCATTGGCACGGCTGCCCGAAACATTGCAAGGATAGGGAAAAAAGAGCGGTTGCTTATCCTAATACGATCGCACAGGATGAGGCAATCCGGAAAGAGTTTCATTTGGAAAAGATTTGGGAGTGTGAGTACAAACCAACAACCACAGAAATCTCGCCGGAGATTCAACTACCTCCCACAATTATTTACCCATACCAGATTGTGTACGATTTTGAATCTTACATGGATGATTCGAACGAGAAAAAGAATCCATCGATAGACCTGGAGTTTTTAAACATGCACACTCCAATAAGTGTATGTATCAGGGATACACTCTCTAACACAACAACTCACATTTGTGAAGCGGATACTTCAAAGTTAGTACAGCGGTTTATTGAAGAATTGGAAAAAAGGAGGGAAGAAATTAGTGAAGTAATTGGAAAGGACCCCGTTTACGGGTACCCAACAGATTTTAACAGATTTCCAGGTAAGCAGAAGAAAGAAATACAAAGATGGATATATCTTTCCCCAACGATTAATTATGCAAGTTGAATTAGAGCGTACGGATGTGAGGGAGAAAAATCCTTCTTTCCATACGAATGGTTCGATTCTCCCGAAAAGCTGGATTACGACGGATTACCTCCACTAAAATTCTGGTCTAACAAACTTGACCCGGACCAAATGATTACAAAAAAAGAATTGAAAGAATGTAACGGGATTTTCAAAGCCCAAGGGAAGAAGACGTTTCGAGATTGGTTGACATACTACAACAACTTGGACGTAGAACCGTTTTCAGAAGCCGCAGGAAAAATGGCTCAATTTTATAAAACAAAAGGGATTGACATGTTTTAAAGATGCAGTTACACTTCCAGGAGTTGCTTTACAATACATTCTTCGAGGAACCGTAAAAAATTATATAAAACCGTACGAAACCAAAGAAAGCAGAGCCGCAGACGCGATCTGCCCACCACTGTTTGCACCCGAAAAAGAGTATGAAATGATGATGAAAGGAGCTTTGGGTAGGAGGTCCGTTCAATCGTATTTACAAGACACGCCGAAGCTGGAGTTACTAAGATTAGATCGAGACCAGACGGGGAGGGAAAGCTCTGTCAATCTGTGTTAGGGTTTGACGCGAACGCTTTATACCTCTCCACATTGAGTAAAGTAATGCCGTGTGAACAGGGACGCCTATTCAAAGTACCACACCCATTTAACACACAAAAGCTCGCCAATTTCTCGAACAGGTTTATTTGAGGAATGGTTTGGATTTGCAGAAGTTGATATAGAAGTTTCTCCAAATCTTAAAGAGAAGTTTTCCGAAATGTCTCCAATATTTATAAATCGCGTTGTTGAGGAAAACGAAGTTCCGGAGTACATGCTGGATTATTTACGAGACACCAATCGCACAAGAGGGGAAGGTAGAAAGCTAGTTGGGGCGATGTCGGCAGAAAAAGTATTGTTATACGCACCACTTTTAAAATGGTATTTAAAACACGGATTAATAATAACAGGACTTCACAGATTACAGTTATAGATTACAGATTACAGTTACAGATTACAAAGCAGAAAAACCCTTTGAATGGTTTGTCAAAGAGGTTACAGCCGCACGGAGAGCTGGAGACGCTGATAGAGCAAAAGCACCAATTGCCGAGATAATGAAACTACTAGGCAACTCCTGCTGCGGAAAAATGATTGAATCACCGGAAAATCACTTATTCACATCCTACACGAAGGATGAAGCTTGTGTTGACAAGGCTTTGAGATCCGCGTATTTTGAAGATCTAGAGGAAATAGGAGACGCGTACGAGATATCCTCCAGAAGGGGTTATTTCTTCAATGACTCGGCCCTTTCACTGTGGAATTGCCGTCTATCAAACCCGCCAAACTAAGAATGTTAGAGTTCTACTACGATTTCTGGATAAGTACGTCGATAGATCTGATTTTGAATTAATACAAATGGATACTGACAGCTTGTACATGGGAGTTAGTGGAAAAAACGGAAATTTAGATGACATGATAAAACCGCACATGTTAGAAAGTTTTAACAAAAATAAAGACCAATGGTTAGCATGGGATAAATGGAGTAATAGAGAACCAGGACTTTTCAAGACAGAGTATCACGGAGATCGCGCAATCGCGATGTGCAGCAAGTGCTACGCTGTTGGGCAACCGAAAACATCTCAAATAAAACATTCGGCTAAAGGACTATCCGGTTATACAAAACACTCTTACATGAGGAAGGTATGAGGACGCCCTACACCACGCCGGAATAGATCGGGGCACAAATAGAGGGTTTAGAATGAAGGATGGAGTTATGAAAACATACACACAGAATAAGCTAGGACTTTCCGCCTACTACGATAAGAGAAGAGTTTTACCAGACGGAATTCACACAGAACCGCTTTAGGAAGCCATTTATGAAATGTAGAGGGGTAGTTTTTCAAAAAGTATAAATTATGGGGCCTTTTTTACGATAAAATGAACAACATTCTCAAATTTATGCTAAAAAATAATAACAACTCTCACTCTCACTCTCACTCACTCTCACCACCCAGCTCAAATTATTTAGATTACTAAAATGCGTGGGGCACAAGACTCGGGAGTTATACACGGTTTCACGCGTTTTTTAACAGGAACCACAACCTTCTCCTTTGGCTTTTTCCAATCTTCTCTCGATAGGCTCAATATAAACTCATCACACTTCCATATCTCTGTAAGCCGTCTTGATCCAATATGATACTTCTTTTCAATTTCGTAGGCAGGAATAACCCCACGAGATTGTAGAATATCTACTAACGCTTCTCGGCTAATAAAAGTTTGCGGCATATCTTATTCAAGATTTGCTTTATATACAATACTGGAAATAAATGTTCAATATAAATTCATAACTGGGAAATGAATCCCTCATAATAACAACGGGAGATGGAATTAAACTCGATCAAATAGAACAATTCTCAAAATTCACACAAGAAATAAGAGATTTTATAAAATGAGGAATTACGCAACTACCAACGGCATCTTTCTAGGTCTTCCAACAGCTCTCCTATTTTTTTCTCTGACTACAGGATTTTTCTTCCAATCTTCTCTCGATACACCCGTTATAAAGTCGTCATATTTCCAAATCATTTTGAGGCGTCTGGTTCCAATATGATACTTCTTCCTAATTTCGTAGGCAGGAATAATCCCGCGAGATCGTAGAATATCGAGCACATCTTCATTGGTAATAACAGACTTAGGCATAATTCGTTAATAATTACTTTATAATTAGAATAATGTTTAACAGAAATGAAAACTAATTAAATCAGATTCTAATCTATATCTCTATCCCAACCCCAAGGATCCTCTACACGAGAAGTTGAAGGGGCCAACACAGGGGTAGAAGGCGTAGTGAACTGTGTCTCAACCCTAGTGGCAAGGTTTTTATTATCATTATAAATTACATAAACAACAACCCCAACAACGCCCGCCACATCCACAGCAGGTAAATCCCAACCATTTGGAGGAGCAACTTCTTTAGTTTTAATCATACTTTCACACGGCAATTCATTTATCACTTTTAAAAGCCCCCTAAATTCCTCTTCCGAAATTTCTTCCTCTTCCGAAGTTTCTTTGTCTTCCGAAGTTTCTTTCTCTTCAGTTTCTAAAAATTCTTCAGGTTGCGACCTCTTATAAACTTTACATTCCACCGTATTTTCTCCATTCCACATTTTTTTAAGCCACGCACTACCAATTCCATACTTTTTCTTCAGCGTGTCTGCATTAGTTTTCCCTCGTGCTGAAATAATTTCTTGAATATCTTCGCGAGACAAAAAAGACTTTGTCATTTCTTTTTTATAAAGCTCTATACTAACTTCAGAAAGTTGTTCGAAATGCTCGAAATGCTCGAAATGCTTGAAAATATTTAAACACAAAGGGGGGACCAAGCACAATTTTATAAAAAACTTTACGCATTAATTACTAACAATGCTTAACAATTAATGAGTAATGCTTAACAATGCTTACAAAGCAGGAAAACCCTTTGAATGGTTTGTCAAAGACGTTACAGCCGCACGGAGAGCTGGAGACGCTGATAGAGCAAAAGCACCAATTGCCGAGATAATGAAACTACTAGGAAACTCCTGCTGCGGAAAAATGAGTGAATCACCGGAAAATCACTTATTCACATCCTACACGAAGGATGAAGCTTGTGTTGACAAGGCTTTGAGATCCGCGTATTTTGAAGATCTAGAGGAAATAGGAGACGCGTACGAGATATCCTCCAGAAGGGTTATTTCTTCAATGACTCGGCCCTTTCACTGTGGAATTGCCGTCTATCAACTCGCCAAACTAAGAATGTTAGAGTTCTACTACGATTTCCTGGATAAGTACGTCGATAGATCTGATTTTGAATTAATACAAATGGATACTGACAGCTTGTACATGGGAGTTAGTGGAAAAAAAGGAAATTTAGATGACATGATCAAACCGCACATGTTAGAAAGTTTTAACAAAAATAAAGACCAATGGTTAGCATGGGATAAATGGAGTAATAGAGAACCAGGACTTTTCAAGACAGAGTATCACAGAGATAGCGCAATCGCGATGTGCAGCAAGTGCTACGCTGTTGGGCAACCGAAAACATCTCAAATAAAACATTCGGCTAAAGGACTATCCGGTTAGACAAAACACTCTTACATGGGGAAGGTATGAGGACGCCCTACACCACGCCGGAATAGATGGGGGCACAAATAGAGGGTTTAGAATGAAGGATGGAGTTATGAAAACATACACACAGAATAAGCTAGGACTTTCCGCCTACTACGATAAGAGAAGAGTTTTACCAGACGGAATTCACACAGAACCGCTTTAGGAAGCCATTTATGAAAATGTAGAGGGGTAGTTTTTCAAAAAGTATAAATTATGGGGGCCTTTTTTACGATAAAATGAACAACATTCTCAAATTTATGCTAAAAAATAATAACAACTCTCACTCTCACTCTCACTCTCACCACCCAGCTCAAATTATTTAGATTACTATATTTAGATTACACAAGACTCGGGAGTTATACACGGCTTCACGCGTTTTTTAACAGGAACCACAACCTTCTCCTTTGGCTTTTTCCAATCTTCTCTCGATAGGCTCAATATAAACTCATCACACTTCCATATCTGTGTAAGCCGTCTTGATCCAATATGATACTTCTTTTTAATTTCGTAGGTAGGAATAATCCCACGAGATTGTAGAATATCTACTAACGCTTCTCGGCTAATAAAAGTTTTCGGCATATCTTATTCAAGATTTGCTTTATATACAATACTGGAAATAAATGTTCTATATAAATTCATAACTGGGAAATAAATCCCTCATAATAACAACGGGAGATGGAATTAAACTCGATCAAATAGAACAATTCTCAAAATTCACACAAAAAATAAGAGATTTTATAAAATGAGGAATTACGCAACTACCGACGGCATCTTTCTAGGTCTTCCAACAGCTCTCCTATTTTTTTCTCTGCTGACTACAGGATTTTTCTTCCAATCTTCTCTCGATACACCCGTTATAAAGTCGTCATATTTCCAAATCATTTTGAGGCGTCTGGTTCCAATATGATACTTCTTCCTAATTTCGTAGGCAGGAATAATCCCGCGAGATCGTAGAATATCGAGCACATCTTCATTGGTAATAACAGACTTAGGCATAATTCGTTAATAATTAATTTATAATTAGAATAATGTTTAACAGAAATGAAAACTAATTAAATCAGATTCTAATCCATATCTCTATCCCAACCCCAAGGATCCTCTACACGAGAAGTTGAAAGGGCCAACACAGGGGTAGAAGGCGTAGTGAACTGTGTCTCAACCCTAGTGGCAAGGTTTTTATTATTATTAAAAATTACATAAACAACAACCCCAACAACGCCCGCCACACCCACAGCAGGTAAAACCCAACCATTTGGAGGAGCAACTTCTTTAGTTTTAATCACCTTTTCACACGGCAATTCATTTATCACTTTTAAAAGCCCCCTAAATTCCTCTTCCGAAATTTCTTCCTCTTCCGAAGTTTCTTTCTCTTCCGAAGTTTCTTTCTCTTCAGTTTCTAAAAATTCTTCAGGTTGCGACCTCTTATAAACTTTACATTCCACCGTATTTTCTCCATTCCATATTTTTTTAAGCCACGCACTACCAATTCCATACTTTTTCTTCAGCGTGTCTGCATTAGTTTTCCCTCGTGCTGAAATAATTTCTTGAATATCTTCGCGAGATAAAAAAGACTTTGTCATTTCTTTTTCTATAAAGCTCTATACTAACTTCAGAAGGTTGTTCGAAATGCTCGAAATGCTCGAAATGCTCGAAATGCTTGAAAATATTTAAACACAATGGGGGGACCAAGCACAATTTTATAAAAAACTTTACGCATTAATTACTAACAATGCTTAACAATTAATGAGTAATGCTTAACAATGCTTAAAAAGTAGGAAAACCCTTTGAATGGTTTGTCAAAGAGGTTACAGCCGCACGGAGAGCTGGAGACGCTGATAGAACAAAAGCACCAATTCCCGAGATAATGAAACTACTAGGCAACTCCTGCTGCGGAAAAATGATTGAATCACTCGAAAATCACTTATTCACATCCTACACGAAGGATGAAGCTTGTGTTGACAAGGCTTTGAGATCCGCGTATTTTGAAGATCTAGAGGAAATAGGAGACGCGTACGAGATATCCTCCAGAAGGGTTATTTCTTCAATGACTCGGCCCTTTCACTGTGGAATTGCCGTCTATCAACTCGCCAAACTAAGAATGTTAGAGTTCTACTACGATTTCCTGGATAAGTACGTCGATAGATCTGATTTTGAATTAATACAAATGGATACTGACAGCTTGTACATGGGAGTTAGTGGAAAAAACGGAAAATTAGATGACATGATAAAACCGCACATGTTAGAAAGTTTTAACAAAAATAAAGACCAATGGTTAGCATGGGATAAATGGAGTAATAGAGAACCAGGACTTTTCAAGACAGAGTATCACGGAGATCGCGCAATCGCGATGTGCAGCAAGTGCTACGCTGTTGGGCAACCGAAAACATGTCAAATAAAACATTCGGCTAAAGGACTATCCGCAAGACAAAACACTCTTACATGGGGAAGGTATGATGGAGCCACCCCTACACCCACGCCAGGAATAGATCGGGGCACAAATAGAGGGTTTAGAATGAAGGATGGAGTTATGAAAACATACACACAGAATAAGCTAGGACTTTCCGCCTACTACGATAAGAGAAGAGTTTTACCAGACGGAATTCACACAGAACCGCTTTAGGAAGCCATTTATGAAAATGTAGAGGGGTAGTTTTTCAAAAAGTATAAATTATGGGTGCCTTTTTTACGATAAAATGAACAACATTCTCAAATTTATGCTAAAAAATAATAACAACTCTCACTCTCACTCTCACCACCCAGCTCAAATTATTTAGATTACTAAAATACGTGGGGCACAAGACTCGGGAGTTATACACGGCTTCACGCGTTTTTTAACAGGAACCACAACCTTCTCCTTTGGCTTTTTCCAATCTTCTCTCGATAGGCTCAATATAAACTCATCACACTTCCATATCTGTGTAAGCCGTCTTGATCCAATATGATACTTCTTTTTAATTTCGTAGGCAGGAATAACCCCACGAGATTGTAGAATATCTACTAACGCTTCTCGGCCAATAAATGTTTTCGGCGTATCTTATTCAAGATTTGCTTTATATACAATACTGGAAATAAATGTTCATATAAAATTCATAACTGGGAAATAAATCCCTCATAATAACAACGGGAGATGGAATTAAACTCGATCAAATAGAACAATTCTCAAAATTCACACAAAAAATAAGAGATTTTATAAAATGAGGAATTACGCAACTACCAACGGCATCTTTCTAGGTCTTCCAACAGCTCTCCTATTTTTTTCTCTGACTACAGGATTTTTCTTCCAGTCTTCTCTCGATACACCCGTTATAAAGTCGTCATATTTCCAAATCATTTTGAGGCGTCTGGTTCCAATATGATACTTCTTCCTAATTTCGTAGGCAGGAATAATCCCGCGAGATCGTAGAATATCGAGCACATCTTCATTGGTAATAACAGACTTAGGCATAATTCGTTAATAATTACTTTATAATTAGAACAATGTTTAACAGAAATGAAAACTAATTAAATCAGATTATAATCCATATCTCTATCACAACCCCAAGGATCCTCTACACGAGAAGTTGAAGGGGCCAACACAGGGGTAGCGTAGTGAACGGTGTCTCAACCCTAGTGGCAAGGTTTTCATTATTATTATAAATTACATAAACAACAACCCCAACAACGCCCGCCACACCCACAGCAGGTAAAACCCAACCATTTGGTGGAGCAACTTCTTTAGTTTTAATCACCTTTTCACACGGCAATTCATTTATCACTTTTAAAAAGCCCCACCCCCTAAATTCCTCTTCCGAAATTTCTTCCTCTTCGAAGTTTCTTTCTCTTCCGAAGTTTCTTTCTCTTCAGTTTCTAAAAATTCTTCAGGTTGCGACCTCTTATAAACTTTACATTCCACCTAGTATTTTTTTCTCCATTCCATACTTTTTTTAAGCCGCGCACTACCAATTCCATACTTTTTCTTCAGCGTGTCTGCATTAGTTTTCCCTCGTGCTGAAATAATTTCTTGAATATCTTCGCGAGATAAAAAAGACTTTGTCATTTCTTTTTTATAAAGCTCTATACTAACTTCAGAAAGTTGTTCGAAATGATCGAAATGCTCGAAATGCTTGAAAATATTCAAACACAAAGGGGGGACCAAGCACAATTTTATAAAAAACGTTTACGCATTAATTACTAACAATGCTTAACAATTAATGAGTAATGCTTAACAATGCTCAGCAAAATGCTTAACAATTACTAAACAATTTATTTTACAAAGGGGGGACCAAGCATAATTTTATTTTTTTAAAACACAAAGGGGGGGACCAAGCACAATTTTATTTTACAAAATTACAAAGGGGGACCAAGCATAATTTTTTTATTTTTTTATTTATAAAACAATCGCAGGATATAAAATCTTGGGCAAAATATGCTCGAAATGCTCGAAATGCTCGAAATGCTCGAAATGCTCGAAATGCTCGAAATGCTCGAAATGCTCGAAATGCTCGAAATGCTCGAAATGCTCGAAATGGCTCGGAATGCTCGTTAGACTGCGTCTAACTTGCGTTAGAATTGCGTTAGATTGCGTTAGGTTTTAGTTAAAACGCACCTAATGTATCTTTCGTAAATTTGTAATAGTAATTTAATAGTATAACTGGTGTAAGCTAGATTTTAAAGTACCAAATAGATTTAAATTGAAGTCTACTAAGTTGTAATATTATTGTACCGGTCCGTTTTAACTAAAACCAAACGCAATCTAACGCAATTCTAACGCAAGTTAGACGCAGTCTAACGAGCATTTCGAGCATTTCGAGCATTTCGAGCATATTTTGCCCAAGATTTTATATCCTGCGATTGTTTTATAAATAAAAAAATTATGCTTGGTCCCCCCTTTGTAATTTTGTAAAATAAAATTGTGCTTGGTCCCCTTTGTGTTTTAAAAAAATAAAATTATGCTTGGTCCCCCCTTTGTAAAATAAATTGTTTAGTAATTGTTAAGCATTTTGCTGAGCATTGTTAAGCATTACTCATTAATTGTTAAGCATTGTTAGTAATTAATGCGTAAACGTTTTTTATAAAATTGTGCTTGGTCCCCCCTTTGTGTTTAAATATTTTCAAGCATTTCGAGCATTTCGAGCATTTCGAACAACTTTCTGAAGTTAGTATAGAGCTTTATAAAAAAGAAATGACAAAGTCTTTTTTATCTCGCGAAGATATTCAAGAAATTATTTCAGCACGAGGGAAAACTAATGCAGACAAGCTGAAGAAAAAGTATGGAATTGGTAGTGCGCGGCTTAAAAAAAGTATGGAATGGAGAAAATACGGTGAAATGTAAAGTTTATAAGAGGTCGCAACCTGAAGAATTTTTAGAAACTGAAGAGAAAGAAACTTCGGAAGAGAAAGAAACTTCGGAATAGGAAGAAATTTCGGAAGAGGAATGTAGGGGGCTTTTAAAAGTGATAAATGAATTGCCGTGTGAAAAGGTGATTAAAACTAAAGAAGTTGCTCCTCCAAATGGTTTGGGTTTTACTGCTGGGGTGTGGCGGGCGTTGTTGGGGTTGTTGTTTATGTAATTTATAATAATAATGAAAACCTTGCCACTAGGGTTGAGACACAGTTCACTACGCCTTCTACCCCTGTGTTGGCCCCTTCAACTTCTCGTGTAGAGGATCCTTGGGGTTGGGATAGAGATATGGATTATAATCTGATTAGTTTTCATGTCTGTTAAACATTGTTCTAATTATAAAGTAATTATTAACGAATTATGCCTAAGTCTGTTATTACCAATGAAGATGTGCTCGATATTCTACGATCTCGCGGGATTATTCCTGCCTACGAAATTAGGAAGAAGTATCATATTGGAACCAGACGCCTCAAAATGATTTGGAAATATGAACGACTTTATAACGGGTGTAATCGAGAGAAGATTGGAAGAAAAATCCTGTAGTCAGAGAAAAAAATAGGAGAGCTGTTGGAAGACCTAGAAAGATGCCGTTGGTAGTTGCGTAATTCCTCATTTTATATAAAATCATTATTTTTGTGTGAATTTTGAGAATTGTTCTATTTGATCGAGTTTAATTCCATCTCCCGTTGTTATTATGAGGGATTTATTTCCCAGTTATGAATTTATATTGAACATTTATTTCCAGTATTGTATATAAAGCAAATCTTGAATAAGATATGCCGAAAACATTTATTAGCCGAGAAGCGTTAGTAGATATTCTACAATCTCGTGGGGTTATTCCTGCCTACGAAATTAAAAAGAAGTATCTATTGGATCAAGACGGCTTACACAGATATGGAAGTGTGATGAGTTTATATTGAGCCTATCGAGAGAAGATTGGAAAAAGCCAAAGGAGAAGGTTGTGGTTCCTGTTAAAAAACGCGTGAAGCCGTGTATAACTCCCGAGTCTTGTGTAATCTAAATATAGTAATCTAAATTAATTTTGAGGCTGGGTGGTGAGGTTACTAGAGTGAGATGTGAAGAGTGAGAGTTGTTATTATTTTTTAGCATAAATTTGAGAATGTTGTTCATTTTATCGTAAAAAAGGCCCCCATAATGTATACTTTTTGAAAAACTACCCCTCTACATTTTCATAAATGGCTTCCTAAAGCGGTTCTGTGTGAATTCCGTCTGGTAAAACTCTTCTCTTATCGTAGTAGGCGGAAAGTCCTAGCTGATTCTGTGTGTATGTTTTCATAACTCCATCCTTCATTCTAAACCCTCTATTTGTGCCCCGATCTATTCCGGCGTGGTGTAGGGCGTCCTCATACCTTCCCCATGTAAGAGTGTTTTGTCTTGCGGATAGTCCTTTAGCCGAATGTTTTATTTATTTGAGTGTTTTCGGTTGCCCAACAGCGTAGCACTTGCTGCACATCGCGATTGCGCGATCTCCGTGATACTCTGTCTTGAAAAGTCCTGGTTCTCTATTACTCCATTTATCCCATGCTAACCATTGGTCTTTTATTTTTGTTAAAACTTTCTAACATGTGCGGTTTTATCATGTCATCTAATTTTCCGTTTTTCCACTAACTCCCATGTACAAGCTGTCAGTATCCATTTGTATTAATTCAAAATCAGATCTATCGACGTACTTATCCAGGAAATCGTTGTAGAACTCTAACATTCTTAGTTTGGCGAGTTGATAGACGGCAATTCCACAGTGAAATGAAAGGGCCGAGTCATTGAAGAAATAACCCTTCTGGAGGATATCTCGTACGCGTCTCCTATTTCCTCTAGATCTTCAAAATACGCGGATCTCAAAGCCTTGTCAACACAAGCTTCATCCTTCGTGTAGGATGTGAATAAGTGATTTTCGGGTGATTCAATCATTTTTCCGCAGCAGGAGTTGCCTAGTAGTTTCATTATCTCGGCAATTGGTGCCTTTGCTCTATCAGCGTCTCCAGCTCTCCGTGCGGCTGTAACCTCTTTGACAAACCATTCAAAGGGTTTTCCTGCTTTGTAATCTATAACTCTGTGAAGTCCTGTTATTATTAATCCGTGTTTTAAATACCATTTTAAAAGTGGTGCGTATAACAATACTTTTTTTGCCGACATCGCCCCAACTAGCTTTCTACCTTCCCCTCTTGTGCGATTGGTGTCTCGTAAATAATCCAGCATGTACTCCGGAACTTCGTTTTCCTCAACAACGCGATTTATAAATATTGGAGACATTTCGGAAAACTTCTCTTTAAGATTTGGAGGAACTTCTATATCAACTTCTGCAAATCCAAACCATTCCTCAAATAAAACCTGTTCGGAGAAATTGGCGAGCTTTTGTGTGTTAAATGGGTGTGGTACTTTGAATAGGCGTCCCTGTTCACACGGCATTACTTTACTCAACGTGCAGAGGTATAAAGCGTTCGCGTCAAACCCTAACACAGATTGACAGAGCTTTCCTCCCCGTCTGGTGTGGATCTAATCTTAGTAACTCCAGCTTCGGCGTGTCTTGTAAATACGATTGAATGGACCTCCTACCAAAGCTCCTTTTTTCATCATTTCATCATACTTCTTTTTCGGGTGCAAACAGTGGTGGGCAGATCGCGTCTGCGGCTATGCTTTCTTTGGTTTCGTACGGTTTTACATAATTGTTTACGGTTCTCGAAGAATGTATTGTAAAGCACTCCTGGAAGTGTAACTGCATCTTTAAACATGTCAATCCCTTTTGTTTTATAAAATTGAGCCATTTTTCCTGCGCGGCTTCTGAAAACGGTTTTACGTCAAGTCCAAGTTGTTGTAGTATTTCAACCAATCTCGAAACGTCTTCATCCCTTGTGCTTTGAAAATCCCGTTACATTCTTTCAATTCTTTTTTTGTAATCATTTGGTCCGGGTTAAGTTTGTTAGACCAGAATTTTAGTGGAGGTAATCCCTCGTAATCCAGCTTTTCGGGGGAATCGAACCATTCGTATGGAAAGAAGGATTTTTCTCCCTCACATCCGTACGCTCTAATCCAACTTGCATAATTAATCGTTGGGGAAAGATATAGTTTAACGTCTAGAAACCTGAACTTCGGAGTAAATATAAAAATAGTCTTGTTAGCTTTCTTTCCAACTATTGCTTTCTTTGTTGAATCGGCCAGGATCCCTACTAAGTGTTTCTTTATTAAATTTATATCGTAGGAACTGGAGTTAAACCCTAGAACGGGAACTTGCGAAATCCATCTTTGTATTTCTTTCTTCTGCTTACCTGGAAGTCTGTTAAAATCTGTTGGGTACACGTAAACGGGGTCCTTTCCAATTACTTCACTAATTTCTTCCCTCCATTTTTTCCAATTCTTCAATAAACCGCTGTACTAACTTTGAAGTATCCGCTTCACAAATGTGAGTTGTTGTGTTAGAGAGTGTATCCCTGATACTTACACTTATTGGAGTGTGCGTGTTTCTCCAGGTCTATCGATGGATTCTTTTTCTCGTTCGAATCATCCATGTAAGATTCAAAATCGTACACAATCTGGTATGGGTAAATAATTGTGGGAGGTAGTTGAATCTCCGGCGAGATTTCTGTGGTTGTTGGTTTGTACTCACACTCCCAAATCTTTTCCAAATGAAACTCTTTCCGGATTGCCTCATCCTGTGCGATCGTTTTAGGATAAGCAACCGCTCTTTTTTCCTTATCCTTGCAATGTTTCGGGCAGCCGTGCCAATGGCATCCATGAAATGGATACACGGTTCCCGTCTCTCCACAAAATCCGTCAACTGGAGTCCCCGCTACTGTTCTTTCTCCCCCGTGTCCACATACCGCCGTATGAATGTGGGGTCCCTCGAAAGATTGTATCCAAGTGAGAGATTTCTTGCTACATTTAGGCCTTGGGTAAAATGCTTTTTCAAACGCCGATAGTGGTCTATCAATTGCATTTCCTTTACAAGAGACTAACGTTTCCCCCTTCATGCATGTTGCTGCGTGACGAAGTAGGTTGTTCGACTTTGTAAAGCGTTGGTTGCATTCCGAGCAACAATAATTTTTACATGCTTTGTTCATGTCTGTAATTAAAAATGCGTGGTCTCCGTAAACCCCAATTTTCATTTTCTTTGTACCGACTTCGTCGTAGTGCGCGACAACGTTTCTTAAAAACCACGTTCCATCTTCTGTTGGTTCGTACGCGTCTATTCCTATTTTAAAACACTCATCGATTTTCTTGATGTCCTTAAATGGTATTGCTCCGGTTGGTAGTTCGCGTCTTTTCGTTTCACATAATTTCAAGTATGTGTATCGTAAATCTTCCGTCTTTGTGGAACTTCTGTCCGCTCGTAGCCCTTCTGTAGTATGAAGTGCCAAGCATCTAAATATACAGCGATCATCGTTAAAAGTATCTAATGGTTTAATTCATTTTTTGTATCGTAACCACTCTGGCAGTCTTCCTCCGGCTACTTTTTCGGACTTCATTCCCGTATCTTTTGTGGAAGTGCAGTGTACTATTTTTACCCAGACAGTATCCATCTTATGAAGCTCCATTTGGTATTCGGTCTACTATTTTATCTATATTTAGTCTTTCCTCCTCCTGTTTCGTAACCCATTTGGAAACTTCTTCGTAATCCTGAACCACGTACTTCCTTTAAATTTGTTATTATATTATGTTTTAGCCCTTTCTTTCGAATCTTTTTCCTCAATATGCTCCAATCTATAAGAAAACGAGTACCTAAGATAAAAACTCCGGTTAACATGGGTTCCAATTCCTTCATTATTCTATCGTGTTGTCCTTTGAAGCTTTCTTCGAAGTTTTACTGTATCCACCCTACATCCTTTCACTATTTCTATTTCTTTCTGTTTGTAATCTTCTAATATTTCTCCCTAACTCGGACACTATATATTAAATCTGTTTTCGGAACTCTCTTTTCTGCTTTTTCAATATTTTTACTCCTAATACTAAAAGAGGCCTCATCTGCCAGCCTCTGTGCAATCTTTTCTGTATCTTTATTTTCTATTCCCTTGAACACCCCTCGGGCGTGGATCTCTGTGAAATCTTTTCGTGTACTCCTCATTTTTTCTATCGTTTATAAGTTTTGTAAGCCCCTTCTCTCTCAACCTTCGTGAAAATACAACTCCCATCCTCACCAACCCAGAGCGAAGCTCTCTGATTTTTGGGGAAGGGCTTTGTATATCAACCCTACGTATCTCACTAGTGGTTGTGTGAGGAATTTTAGGGACGGATTTGGTTATACATTTTTTCTTGTTGTTGTGACATTTTTAAATTTTTTCTCTTATATCTGAGCAAATATAATATTTTCCCAGGAATATAATTATATTAATTATATTTAAGTGTGGCTTTTCTTTAATTGAACGCTCTTTTATAGTTTAATTTCTATTAACGCGCATTTCTATTTTATCAAACTTGGTAAAATAATAAGTCCCTCCACGGGACGGGACATTTTATAAATACTATATAGACCCCTATTTTACCCTGTTTCGACTACCATTTTCGGGTACTTTTCCAAAAACGGCATGCCGGTTCTAGGCCACTTTTTGAAAAACCAAAATATGAGGCGGATTAGTTTAAAACTAGTTACAAAAAGGTGGATGTTTTCGGCTACTTTTTCGTGTTGTGATTAAAGTGTTCCGAAAATAAAAAAAAGATACCCCGTTTCACAACACGGTCTTTTTTCTTGTTGGGAGACACTTTTTGTTTTGTAAATTAACCTTAATTTGGGTCAAATATTCCCCCCTTGGGGGGGAATGTGACCTCTAATTTATTCCTGAGCCGCCGCGGTAATGAACTGACTCCCTATATACTACTAGGGATCCCAAAGTCAGAACTGAATGTATTACAAACAATATACATAGTATTCAGCCCTGAAATTAGAATATCCTGATCTGGTACCAGTTCCTCACCTAGTTGCGGAAAGTAACTCTGCAGAATAGTGGGTGGCAGGTGGGAGAATGCGATGGGTAATTTAACGATCGGGGTTCATCCTTACCGGAATTCCGACTGGAGACCTGGTTTGGCCCTCACATACGTCTTTGACATTTTGTATGTGACAGTTGAATCCGGTTATACCCCTAAAGTGAGTTTTACTATTATACGTAATCCTATTTTAGGGGAAGGGGCCAAGTGACTTTGGTGTGGTATAGACCTGGCACCAGGTCAGGTTATTCTAATTTCAGGGCTGAATACATCCCCCCACCCCAATGCAGCAGGTTAAAACGGGATCGAACTCGTTTGCCCGGCCTTACATGACCATAACTGGTGATAGGCCGTTAAACACCAATAAACAAACAAACAAACAAACTCTGCACAATACTCCCGTACCGTCCGTCCGTAATTGAGGGAAGTAACTTGCTAAATACTCCCGTATCGTCAGAGTTACTTCCCTCAATTATTTCTCACATCGCTAGCAGATACGAATCTGTGCCGGTTGTATCACTCATCCTGATTACATGGCAAGCAGTGTAGACCCTGACCATGCGGGCATGCTGATCTGGGTCTGCACGGGTAGCATATGATGTAAGTCATAATTCTCCAATTCACATATTAATTAAAGTAACCAATTCATATTAATAAAATCAATAATGAAAAGTCATGCAGAGCATGATGTTATTAGCCGATCAAATCAGGGTTCAATATATGTCCACATTTTAGTAGTTACAGATTCTCAGGGAAAAGTGAGAGAAGTTTTGATTTCCTCCCCAACCAAATTCTCCCAGTTATATTTAGTAAATTACTATGGATTTGCCATTTACTTGGCGGCCATTTTGAGTTTTCTGACAATGGAGTGTATTAACTGCAATATTATTCCAGTTGAAAAAATTAACCTTTGAATATAGGTGAAGGCGCTTAGCATTACACAAATATGTAGCAAGTCAACCGAAATCTCATAAATACCAGATTCTTGGCAGCCATCTTGAAAATATGATAATAATATACTGAATATTAGTGTAGTTTATGTAAATTATTTAATATATCCATCTGAAATGTTTTTGAACAACTTACACCAATTACCAAGTTAAGGACCATGACCTACCTATTGGCTCATATATTGGCAATTTTCGACCTCCGTCAAGCATAAAGTTCAATCACCTTGAAATGACCTTGAACTTGGTTTAAAAAAATGGCACCCGGAATTTTTGGAAACCTTATACATTCAAGTCTATAAAAACACCGGGTGCCATAAATTAACACGAGGTGCCGGAATCTTATATATATACCTATTGCCCAGACTGTAGAAAGATGCCAGAATTTATGAAAAACAAGCGTGTAAAAAGGTGATTAATTTGGTGTGCATGTACTGTATGTGAACTTCAATGTATATATTGCCAATGCAGATATACTGTCTGTGTAATCGAGACGCACCATGTGATTTTGTACCTACAAACAGGTGCGCAATTTCATGAAATATGCTGAAAGTTGATGAAATTCTCAAAGCAAATGCGGAATAGAATTCCGCATCTGCTCTGAAAATTTCGACAACCTTCGGTGTCATTCCAGGAAAATATCGTAAATTTTGTAATTTTTTTATGAAATTACGCCCATTTTTGTAGGTACAAAACACATGGCACATCTTAATTATCATTATTACACTGGTGCTGCACTCCGCGCCGGTGGAAAATGTAAGATAATCCACTTGAAAAATACAATATGCGGCATTATAAAATGTTTCTAGATGAGTGTTAAAAAATCAATAAAATTACTGTTCGTCTTTAAACATTTTTTTACAATTAATGGCGCCTATTGTATCTTTCAAAGTGATAATCATGATAATGGAATACATGATAAAGTATACATGTTAGCTTCTATTAAAAATGGTTTAGAATTGGGATATGTATATGATTTTAATTTCAAAAGGTGCCAGCAAATCTGATGAAGAAATTCCACACCCCTGGCCCAGGAATACCAATTCAGCGATTTCGGTCGGCTGCTGGCATGGTACAGATAAACAGGCCGGCTGTCGGTCGGTATAGTCGACTATACCGACCGACAGACAACCTGTTTACCGGTACCATGCTGGCAGCCGACCGAAATCGCAGAATCGCTATTTCGTTGCAATCAATAGAAAAGTAAATGTTTGATGGCGAAATAAGTGAATCAGAAAAAGAAGATTTCAATATTTACAAAAGGACACGAAGAAGTGCAAGGACCAGTGTAGATCAATTTGGTTCAGTTAAAATCAACAATTCAGTCACACAAATTTACTAGTCCACACGAAACGGTAACAATTTTGTAAAGTGACCGTCTTACCAAACTTATCCTTGTTCATGAGACAATTAATGGGAAGACAACCGTTCAATATAGTATATTTCTGTCGAACTGAACCAATAACACGTTCCACATGTATTCTTGAGTGGGCACGTTTACGCGTTGATTACACGTCCAGAGGGGATAGCTGATCACGACCTTTCGTAAATGCTGGAATCTTCACTTCTACAGCTACCGAGCCAACACTGTCCTTGACATCAAATCCTCTGTCCGCCAACACTAAATCCCCAGGTAATAACTTGGACAGGAAGTAACTGTTCTCTGTCACAAACTTGTCACTCACACGACCACCCCATGCTTTCGATATGAAGGACACACTGCCCTGAACAGTAATTTTAATTAGAAATTTCACAGTATGGTGGTGTTTGTATGAAGACCAGGTTTCTGCTCTGGCTTTCGAACCACTTGGTTTCTCAATAAATACCTCAAAACAATCAATTATCACTGCACACCTGTGGCCGAAGTACTTCCTAAATTCCATTGGAATGTTTTTTCTCAATGTCTCGCGCTCTGGCCTTCTTATGAGTTTCTTTCGCCGCTTGTACATACAGTCAATTGTCCGTGTAAAAAAGTCTAGATATTGTTGATTGAGTAGTGTCAATTTGTTAAATTCATACGCAAGAAAGAGATTTGACAAATTTAGTCGCAATTTCACGAATGTCAATATCATTACCTTGAATTTGGGCATGTCCAGACTGGATGGCAGGTGAAGCTCCAAAAAATTTAACAATATAGATAGAACTGTGAATGATGGTAATCCTGTTAAATGTTTCACCTTCTCATCACTACCCATAAAATAACTTGCAGTGAATTTAGTTTCCAAATGGGCCACTTTTTCCTTCAGCTCCCCATTCTCTGTACGCAGTTCCTGCAGCTCCAGCGACATAGCCTCCATGAGTGGACCATCAACATCAGTCTGTGACTGAACGCCGTCTTCATCAACGCTGTCACCCATATCCATACCCGTCTCAGTGTGATCAGGTCCAACAATAGTTGTGGATTCAGCTGGCTTCCTTCTCTTCTTTTCCTGTAGATGGTGCTCGCTTTTGTCTGCCCAGATTTACTGATGGTGCCCAGTTTGGGTTAAGATGGTCACACAACTCTTCTTTCCTGAAACATATGTATACATGATATATATTAAAAACAAATAAATACATGTGTACTTGTCGGATATTGTAACTTTGCACATTTAGTTACAATATAATAACTTATTTTTATTATTTCTTCTCGGAAGTATATGTTGCATACACCATCTGAACATTCTTGCGGAGACGGTTCAGATGAGTGGTCACAACATTTACATGTACTTTTGAGGAGAAATAAAAAAGAAAAGGTGAACTCTAAGTCTTATGAAATATCACTGAAATATTGACAATTTATGACAAATTTTATACATATGACATATAACATTGAATGGTGACAACATGGTGACATTCTGCATTTGCTGAGAATTTCATCAACGTTTGGCATGATTTACAGAAAATATCGCAAAATCTGCAAACATTTTTCATGAAATTCCACACAAACTGCAATTTTTTATTGTCCGAGGTCCATCAAAATACACCATCTCGAACGTGTTAAGCATGTTAAGTACAGTGACAGCACGGGTGTCAAACATTATAATTCAGTGGGTGGCCGCAGGGCTCCAGATAAGGAATTAGTAATTGAGTATTGCTACTCTATCAGTTCTGAAGTAATTGGGTAATTCAAAATTTTAATTGGGTAAAATTAAATCACACAACTGTTTACACATCAACAGACAGCAATTATTGAATAGTTTGTTTCGAAATGAAAACATATCTTGGCATTTCATTAGAATTGTCTCCTTGGATGTGTTTTCATGGAAAAATATGCTATATTATGGTCTGTTTATTGTTTTCTGCAGCATGATAAAGGTATCATAATTGTGCTCATTGCTTTTTGATACTCACTACTTCTGATTTCAATTGGGTTTTTGGCAATTTTAATTGGGTATTTACGCAAATACGCAGCTTATATACAAATACGCAGCAAATACGTTCTGATTTCGGTATTTTTCCCCCAATGCAGCAGGTTAAAATGGGATCGAACCCGTTTGGCCGGCCTTACATGACCTTAGCTGTTGATAGGTTGCAAATAAATAAACAAACAAACACTATGGTATTAAATGTGATAAATCGCGGGTTTCCAGAGACGAAACCGAAGAAACAGGAAATGTTGCTCATTTGAACCATCACATTGAGACTGGTCAGGATTGCTAATAACCCGAACTATTGGGACAATAATGGGGGCTTCCCAACACAATTTGTATCATAACCGTGAGGTTCACACACAATATAATGATTACACCAGCTTACATTGTCTCACCAGCTGACAAGTAGAACTATCGGATTATTTCTAATATCAAGGACTTACCATTGACACCCGAACATTTTGGATATTCTTGTGCCCAAATTCTTTATAGCCAGAAATTCACGTGTCCTATCCGAACTCAGTTTCTCGCATTCCACACATTGATTTGTGATTACTGCAGGCAATCTATACTATTCCAGTGTCCTTTCGCGATCTTTACGATGACTATATCCGTATATAGAACACTTCACAACCATTATATGCGTCTAACTAACTGAATTTAGGTCAAACTTCGACGTGTTTTGATTTGTGTATCGAGATATTGGAACATGGCAGAGCTTCCGGTTTGTGACGTCAAAACTTTATTTATAGCCAATTTGCAAACCGGCGAACTCTTGTAGTTAAAACGTTGATTTATTGCCAAATTGTGTTATTTCGCTTATTTAAAGTTTTAAACAGAGATAATGGCCAAAAATGAAAAATTATCCGGTTGATGTAGTTTGGAAGTGATACAACAAATTTCGCGTTTGTAGATTACCGAATATAGGAGAAAAGGGTGGTTACAAACTTTTTCACAACTTGAAACCGATGGATAACCAATATATAGCCGATCTATAGATCGGCTAATAACAATGTCAAAAAGTCTGACACGTAATTATTACCCACATGTCAAACATACAGCGCTCACATAATGACGTTACAATGTTTGTCCAGGTTGCTGGGTAAATAACATGCGCATGCATTGTGCAACTTATAGGTACATGCTACGAAGCCCAGCAGGGGACATTGAATTTTTTAATTAATTCGTTCCCACGAAATAACAATTCATTCCCTCAATTTAACAATTCGTTCTCTCGATAAAATAATTCGTTCCCTCAATTTAACAATTCGTTCCCTGGATATGACAATTCATTCCCACGAGATAACAATTCGTTCCCTCAATTTATCAATTCGTTCCCACGAAATGACAATTGTTCCATCAATTTAACAATTCGTTCCCTCGAATTAACAATTCGTTTCCTCGATATAACAATTCGTTCCCACGAATTAACAATTCGTTCCCGTGGGAACGAATTGTTATTTCGTGGGAACGAATTGTTACAAAATGATGAAACGAGAATTGTTTTATTCGTGGGAACGAATTAATAAAAAAAAGAATTCTACGTCCCCTGCGGGGCTCCGTAACATGCCCACTCAGTAGGCACAACGCTTTCATTATACATTATAGGTATTAAATAAGTAATTGTTATCATTGTGTCACTAATCCACCAGTTCTAAACATTACCAGCGCCCGCTATACAGATATAATCATTTATTCATATTTATTTTACTGTTAATGACTCTCGGTGGTATCAGGCTATTTGCATATGAAAATGAGGCATCATATACTAATTCATTGCATCACGTGAAAACATAATATTGTTTTAATTATGTATATTAATTAAATGCCTCGCCTGAACAAATAAAAATATTGCTGCCAGTTTGCGATCGTAAACAACGGACCACGTGATTCTCCACCGTGTGATTGGATACACGGCCAAATTCATCGCTTGTGCCGTTTGACAGAGAACGGACAATGAAAACTGTACAATGAAAATAAAACGTATGCTACATGTATGTACATGATGTATAAACGGTCAAATAATACGGCATACAGCGCCATATAGAATACATAACAAGAAAATGTCCACATACAATGTATGTCGCTGTGACTTTGGAGAAATGGGGATTAAGGGTTGTGCGACCAGAGCAGATCCATATCAGCATGTGCATCCCCACAGTTTGGTCAGGATCTATACTGTTCGCCATTCCACTAATGAAACACCCGTTACGCTTCTAACTAGCAATATAAATCGCTACCAGGCTACAGGAGTTTGCTGTTTGATCAGGAGGTACACTGGTCACAATTCCCAAAAAGTCCCATTCCAAGTCACATCCATATAATATTTACAGTGGAACCTCTCTAAACCGAACACCCGATGACCAATATTCTCATTTACTGTCATGAACAGACGGGACAATGAAACAAATTACATTGCAAATCATCTAAATTAAGCACAATACTCTCTAGGGTGTCCGGTTTAGAGAGGTTTCACTGTATCTATATCCAATCATGTTTACAAGGGAAGTATGTATGGATAAAATTATTATCAGCTGTGGAACCTTGTATGGTACTACATGTATGTCTGTCGTACACGGTCGTCCAATATTTAGGGGTAAAAGGGTCAATTTACATACCTGATGTTATTGTTTAACACCTCAGTATCGTGTATACTGTAATATCTACACATGAACGTTGTAGTATTCTTGTTTGCCTCGTGTATGAATTTATATTAACGTGAACCGCATGATACCATTTTGTATGGACTGAGTGAATAAACAGTTTTGTACTTTTGTACTTGTACTTGTACATGCCAGTAGGTCCATTTTCAGCCAGCGGTGCATTTATTGATCATTTTCAACCTATAATTGCTATACCTTTATAATTCCACATAGAAATTACGACCTCACAGTGAGCGTGATTACTTCGCAGGTATGTGTGTCTGGCAGAATTTTGTTTTCCTGAATTCATTACACATTGATGATGTAATACATTCAGTATAATAATTCTGCTCACCTTTAATCATCAAATATATGAACTCGTTACTTCTATATGATATAATATGATATAATGCATTTCGGGGAAAATAAATGATTACTCCCTCAAAGTAAGCTTAGCTAGATAAGTATGCTTAGCAATGTTGGTGAAATCGGCTACAGACGCGTCACCAATTACATGCACTTCACTTTCCTGACTATCTTCATACGGGCCGGCTGACGAGAGGGCTATTGAGACGTGTATTACTACTGTCTGTTTCACAAAAGCTGTCCAAATTTTACAACTATGTCAACAATGTAAAAACAATATTTTTTTCGATAATATTAAGTTAAAGCAACATTTAAGAATGAACCTTCTTTTTATTTCGTGAAATTTGGTCAAGTATTGATTTTATTGTGAGAATTACTAGACCGATTTTCAAAATTTAACTTTTGTTATCTTAGCTAGGTCATTTCCAAGCTATCTAGCCAGGTTTCTGAGTCAATTTCCAATTTTTTTCGTTTTCTGACTCCTCCCACAGCTCCTTAAATTTTGATAAAATTTAATATTATCAACAAAAAAACAACTGTTTTTGCATTGTGTATATGGCCGTACAATTTGGGCAGATTTCGTGAAACAGACAGTAGACATGGTCATTAGGGTAGCATCATATTCAGCAGACAAATCAATAGAGAATAGTAGGTTAGTGCCGTGAATGGGAAAAAATATCCGGCAACGCTCAGGAATTTCTTTATTTCTCATCAGAAGTATATGTTGTGACCACTCATTTGAACCGTCTCGCCGAGACGGTTCAAATGAGTGGTCACAACATATACGTTGGTTCAGAAATAAGGAAAATAGATAGAGAATAGTAGGTTACTGCCCTGAATGGAAAAAATAACAACAACTGTTTTTGCATTGTGTATATGGCCGTACAATTTGGGCAGGTTTCGTGAAACAGACAGTAGACATGGTCATTAGGGTAGCATCATATTCAGCAGACAAATCAATAGAGAATAGTAGGCTAGTGCCGTGAATGGGAAAAAATATCCGGCAACGCTCACGAATTTCTTTATTTCTCATCAGAAGTATATGTTGTGACCACTCATTTGAACCGTCTCGCCGAGACGGTTCAAATGAGTGGTCACAACATATACTTTGGTTCAGAAATAAGGAAAATAGATAGAGAATAGTAGGTTAGTGCCCTGAATGGAAAAAATAACAACAACTGTTTTTGCATTGTGTATATGGCCGTACAATTTGGGCAGGTTTCGTGAAACAGACAGTAGACATGGTCATTAGGGTAGCATCATATTCAGCAGACAAATCAAGGTTCAATCAATGTTAACCATATTTCACAAATTTGTTCCTTAACCATGTTGTAAAACTGATCTTCTCCAGGAGAAGAATTCACATAAGTGTAAAAGTTTGTTTTCTAATCCTGTTCTAAGTTGTATTCTCAAATATATATTTCACTTGCCATAATATGAAATATGTACACTGGCCTTCAATTCAAATGCAAACGCCCAGTCAACGTATTGCGTTTATATCCCAGTACATTTCATTATCCGCAAGCGAAGTCGCGCTACGTTAAATTTGCTTGACGTCATTAAAATACATGACGGTCATCGTTGTCAATAACGTCACGCTATTGACCGACAACGTCGCTGTTTCATGAAATGCGACAAAATGACGTAAAACCATTTTGGTATTTGGTTATTTACATCTTTCAAACTATCCGATGATCTGAAAATACAGTGTAAATAAAAGTAATAAAACCATGGGCAGTTCCGTTTACTGTAGTATGAAAAACATTTGGTCTGTTTAAAGTTTGCGAGGAGTCCTCCATGCACTTTAAACAGATCAACTGTTTTTCATACTACAGTAAACGAAACAATTCATGGTTGTATTACTTCAATACATATCGTTTAAACTATTCAAGGTTGTCATTCGTGGACACAAACCGGGTTAGTTTGATTGAATGGCCGTCGGTGTAGACACAGGCGAATGGCGCGCAGCAGGGAAGGTAAAATTCCCAACAGTCCTGTTAAATAAATATGATATGAAATCTATATTATATTACATTAATTTGGAATTACATGTAAGCAATGAGAATATGATGATGGTATGGGCAAGTTATTGAATGATTTGTTCATTAACTATTTCCTCACATTCTACACATACATGTACCCGGGACACATTGTCATTAAAATGTAACACAATTCTAAAGCAGCCTCGTTGTCACACTTGAACATCAGATATTTATATGATATAATTATATTTTTAATTGGCTACACACTATTGCACCCTTGCCATTTGTGGATGTCAGTAGGTGCAAGAACTCGGACAGTTTCACAACATAAGGAGTACAACGTACATGTAAGTTGCAAAATACACGTCTTAGCATCGTGTTCTAAAGGTATATTACTACAGCGAGCTTAGTTCTATGTGATATAACTTCGGCAAATTTATTTATCTTTTTTTTCTTCTTTTTTTTTCGCCGTAGTTATATCGCTGAGCGTAAATTTACGGGCGCAAAATCCCGACCTGATTTCATGGCGGGTTTTCTAAAGCAGATTTCTCTCATTTAAAAGTATTGCATCACAAACATTTCATGGAATCTGATTACTAGGTAACTGATTAATAAGTTCTATTACAGTTTACCTTTACGAATTTGCAGCATACATTTCTTTTAAAAGCATCAAATATATGGAGACGGTCAACAACATTCTGAAATTGTGTCAAACCGTTTAACGGATTACAAAATGACACACGTGATTGATATGGTGTATGTATTATTAGAATGTTTAGAATTTTTTAAACGAAATTAAATATATTATTCAATTGATATCGCAAACTGACTTATGCTTACGTTTAACGGCCGCACCGACTCAAAGGAAGTGCACGCCGTCCTAATATTGCAAACAGTATCACGAAACATTTATTCTATGCAACACCTCTCTCCCAACTCTCTCTCCCAATCTCTCTCCCAATCTCTCTCTCTCTCTCTCTCAAAATCTCTCTCCCAATCTCTCTCTCTCCCAAATCTCTCTCCCAATCTCTCTCTCTCTCTCTCCCAATCTCTCTCCCAATCTCTCTCTCTCTCTCCCAATCTCTCCCAATCTCTCTCTCCCTCCTCCCTCTCCTCCCTCCCTCCCTCCCTCCCTCCCACTCTCATCCCTCTCTCTCTCTCTGTCTCTCTCTCGCTGTTCTCTCTCTCTACATATATAATACAAACTCTCTCTCTCCCTCTGTCCATACTGTCTATAATACAACTTGCTATCTCACACTCTCATACTCTGAGGTATTGGTCACCTGTGTATACCGACATGTGAAGTACACATACAGTTGTACTCCTACACAATATATAAGATGCAAAGAAATTAGAAGGTAAACCTCTCCCCATTTCTGGGTTGGAGACCGGCAAGGTAGATATCAACACATGTTCCCGTCGACGTAATTAAATAAACGGATACATATGTTGCTAAATTATACCCAGGTAGTGTTAGCTTCCTTGTTTTTTGTAAAAATGGTATTAATGAGCACCAATCGTGATCGGTACACATTGATACCAGGCCCAAAGTTCCGAAAGACAAAAATATATTTATTTATTTATTTTTAACAGTATACCCACAGCAATGCATATGATTATTAGTTAATAAAAAAGTATATCTGGTATTTGTTTTTACTGTTGATGCTGAGATGGATATAATTTCAAAACCATAAATAACACTATGGCTATGAAATGTTTTTGTTTTGTTTTTAAATTATTCAACATATAGCATAGTTTTGGACGGAAACTGAAATGTATATTAACGGTTTAAATATATATATGTTGCATTGCTGTAGGTAACTTTAAATTTGTACTTTTCATTCATACATTCTGTTAGGCGTCATGAAATATATATTTAACCAACATGTTACCAAACTTACCAAGTAATACATGATTTTCTAGATATTTTCTTCAATGCGGTGTGCCGAATCATGTGGTCTTGCCAATCGCAATGTGCTGTGAACACTCATGTGAACAGTATTGCCCACACCTGAAAGTCAGACATTTCGTAAATGAGTGATCACGAAACATTCAGACAAGCAAGAAACTTAATATGGAGACACACCATAATAAACTTCTTCACACCCATAGGAAGGAATCACAATAATAACATTTAATATTATACTCTATAAACAAAATTCAGCAAATTACCTTCATCGGGTATAGAAAATAGAGCATGACTACATAACGGCGTTGCTAAAACCAGCTGTATGTTATGTATGTATACTATATTTTATATATCTGATGAAAGCTATTGGCTGGACATTTGTTCACGTAGTATAGATTTGAAAATGGCACATAATATAGTTATAATTGAAGAAAATATCATGAAAATCCTGGAAGTAAAAGAAATTGACCACATTATCTGGAGATTTAGAGGAAATATCTTGATAATTATTAATATTATTGTAAAAGGAATATCGATAAAGAATCAGGTGCGGCCCTAATGAGCTTCTGTACATACGTGTTGCACCATACCACAAGTCAAAACGTACCAATGTTTTTTTTATCAAACGTAGTTTTAACGTACCCATTCTTTGGTCAAAAAATGCCCATTGGAGAAGTAAAACTTGGCATAGTAAAATATATCCATTTTATGTGCTTTGAATAGTTTTCAGTTAAAGGGGCATTACAGGATTTATTTTTTAAATATTTTAAATATTTAAAAAAATAAAACTGTTTTCATCCTGGCCCTGTGTAAAGTGGATTAATTGAAGATATATGACGATACTAGGACCGCTGGGTGGTTTCTATTTTCACCGATATCGGTACAAAATGTTTGTTAAACACTCACTTTTCCTATGTAAAGTATTCCTTGTATTTATTCCACTCCATGTTAATTGTTTTACATCCTAATAACTCTACTACATATTCTTAAGGGTACAGTTTGACCAAAAAATGGTTACATTTTGACCAAAGGTTAGGTACGTTTTGACTAATTTGGGTACGTTTTGACCACAGCTCGTTTTGACTTTACTGCGTTTTGACCACAACTCGTTTTGACTTGGGGTAATTATATCCTTAATTATAACTTTATACCGCTATTACGGTATTAATTTCAATATCGAGTATACACTGTAACAATTAAAACAAATGCGCCGTGTAAACAATTTTTTCCCACGTTGAAAATGTTGTTGTTATTCTCTAATGTTTTGCTCGATATAAATGAGTATAAATTCGTTTCGTTTAAATACTTGCTGTTTGCATTTTCAAGTATCCAAATGGACGGAAATATTTCACATTTGATATCCAGTTTTAAATCGTCATTAGATCAGATACCTTCCTTTTACAATAAATTGAACATTGCCATAACGTTTGTATTGTAAGTTTTTATGATTTGATAATAGTATTCCACACGGAACTACGATATTTTGAAATTGTAGATTTATTTGTTTTGCGCCCGTAAAGTTTAGCTTAACTGCATAACCTTGCGACAACAGCTATCAGAATAAACAAGTTGCAAGGATTATGCCATGCAGAACTACAGCGAGCTAGGACCTATATTCAGACAATATTAGTCCTGTAGCCTAAGTATACTTTCAGGGAGTAATCATTTATTTCTCCCGAAATGCAATATTTCATATAAAACTAACGACTGCATATATTTGATGATTAAAAGTATGCATACTTATTATACTGACTTTATCATTTTATCACAGCCAAAATGGCTGTGATAATGTAATAAACTCAGTATAATAAAAAATAATAAATTTATCCTAAAATTGAGAATTTCTCCCTCAAAGTATACTTTGCTAGATAAGCATACTTTGCAATGTTGGTGAAATAGGCTACTGATCAAACGGGTCGTGACGTGATGAGACGAGCGGGCTTGCTAGTTGACTGGCGAAATGGGGCTTAAGGAAGTTATCGCTAGTATAGGTCTTAGTATGTTAACACGCAGCGGCAATTGACTGTGATAATATAATACATACAGTATAATGAACAATATATGCCGTACGTTTCGAAATAAATACTTAGGAAATCCGGCGATGCTTTGAGTGAAGTAAAGACAGTGCCGAGCCAATGTAGTTTCAGTGGAAAAACATATTATGTTAAATGTATGGAATATCGAATCATTTTGCAGGGAAACAAAGGTAAATACAGTGAAATCGCTCTAAACAGTCCGCCCAGTAGCCGATTTCACCATAATTGCTAAGCATACTTATCTAGCTAAGTATACTTGGAGGGTGTAATCATTTAATTTTCCCAAAATGCAATATTTCATATAGAACTAACGACTGCATTAATTTGATGATTAAACGTATGCAGAATTATTATACTGAATTTATTACATTATCACAGCTATTTTGGCTGTGATAATGTAATTAGTTCAGTGTAATAATTTGGTCAGAAAATATTTTATTTCATTAAATAAATAATAAATTGATCCTTAAATAGAAAATTTCTCCCTCAAAGTGCACTTAGCAAGATAAGTATACTTTGAATTTTGGTGAAATCGGCTACTGAAGAGTTGCAGTTGACATTTTTACATGCAACCAAAGGGTGGCTGGTTTAGAGAGGTTCACTGTAGTTCAGGGGCACGTTTCACTAAACTTCGTACGACTAAAATGTTCGTAAGTCCAAATTTAGGATCGTCTGGAAATTTCAATGGATGGATTTATATTTATTTAGCAATATGCTCAATAAATGTAAATCAAACAATTGTTTACAAGAAAACATTGTAAATGTGAAATTTACAGGCTATCAAATTTATTAAATTTGCACAATTGTTATGAAAAACAATAGGTGTGGTACGAAGTTAAGTTGAAACGGCCACAGGGTTAGTTAGCTTCCAATAACATCTGGAGTTGTTCAAATGCAATGGTCCCCCTACTTGTTCTGGTCCCAGGTAGGTTAGCTTCCTAACACTACCTGAGTGTCTCAATTGTGTCTTACTGTTCTGTCCCAGGTAGGTGCTTCCTTACCACTACTGAGTGTCTCAATAATGTCTAACTGTCTGTCCAGGTAGGTTAGCTCTCCATACACATACTGAGTGTTCTCAATGAATGTCTATGTCTGTCCCAGGTAGGTTAGCTCTCCAATACAAACCTACTGTGGTCCCATGAGTTCATAACGAATAATGTTGTCTACTGGTCTGTCCCAGGTAGTTAGCTCTCCATACACATACTGATGTCTCAATAATGTCTACTGTCTGTCCCAGGTAGGTTAGCTATCCATACACATACTGAGTGTCTCAATATGATGTACTGTCTGTCCCAGGTAGGTTAGCTCTCCATACACATACTGAGTGTCTCAATGAATGTCTACTGTCTGTCCAGGTTAGGTTAGGCTCCTCCAATTTACCTTAATGAGTGTCTTCAAGATGTCTACTGTCTGTCCAAGGGTAGGTAGTCTCCATACATACTGAGTGTCTCAATGAATGTCTACTGTCTGTCCCAGGTAGGTTAGCTCTCCATACACATACTGAGTGTCTCAATGATGTATACCTGTCTGTCCCAGGTAGGTTAGTCTCCATACACAATACTGAGTGTCTCAATGATGTCTACTGTCATGTCCCAGGTAGGTTTAGCTCTCCATACACATACTGAGTGTCTCACAATATGTCTTACTGTCTGTCCCAGGTAGGTTAGCTCTCCATACACCACTGAGTGTCTCAATATGTACTGGTCTGTCCCAGGTTGGTTAGCTATCCATACACAATAACCCTGAGTCGTGTCAATGATGTACTGTCTGTCCAGGTAGGGTTAGCTCTCCATACACATACTGAGTGTCTCAAATGATGTCTACTGTCTGTCCCAGGGTAGGTTAGCGCTCCATACACATACTGAGTGTCTCAATGATGTCTAACTGTCTGTCCCAGTATGGTTATTTGCTCTCCAAACCATACACATACTGAGTGTCTCAATGATGTCTACTGTCTGTCCCAGGTAGGTTAGCTCTCCATACACATACTGATGTCTCAATGATGTCTACTGTCTGTTCCCAGGTAGGTTAGCCTACCTTCCCATACTACTGAGTGTCTCAATGATGTCTCTGAATGGTTATACCTGTCTGTCCCAGGTAGGTTAGCTCTCATATACCATACTTGGAGGTTGTCCTCATGATGTTTCTACTGTTCTGTTCCCAGTTAGGTTAGCTCCCTCATACAACTTAACTGGTTCAATATGTCTACTGTCTGTCCCAGGTAGGTTAGCTCTCCATACACATACTGAGTGTCTCAATGATGTCTACTGTCTGTCCCAGTAGGTAGCTCTCCATAACCATACTGAGTGTCTCAATGATGTCTACTGTCTGTCCCAGGTAGGTTAGCTCTCCATACACATACTGAGTGTCTCAATGATGTCTACTGTCTGTCCCAGGTAAGGTTAGTCTCCAACACATAACTTGAGGTGTCTCAAATGATGTCTACTGTCAGGTTCCCAGTAGGTTAGCTCTCCATACACATACTGTAGTGTCTCAATGATGTCTTACTGTCTGTCAGGTAGGTTAGCTCTCCATACACATACTGAGTGTCTCAATGATGTCTTACTGTCTGTTCCCATGGTAGGTTAGCTCCTCCATACAATTACTGAGGTGGTACCTCAATTAATGTCTATGTCTGTCTCAAGGTAGGTTAGTCTCCATCACATACTGTGTCTAATAATGTCTACTGTTGTCCCAGGTTAGGTTACTCTCCATACACATACTGAGTGTCTCAATGATGTCTACTGTCTGTCCCAGGTAGGTTAGCTCTCCATACACATACTGAGTGTCTCAACTGATGTCTACTGTCTGTCCCAGGTAGTTAGCCTCTCCTACACATACTGAGTGTTCTCAATTGATGTCCCTACTGTCTGTCCAGGTTAGGTTGCTCATACATACACATACTGAGTGTCTCAATGATGTCTTACTGTCTATGTCCAGGTAGGTTAGCTCTCCATACACATACTGAGTGTCTCAATGATGTCTACTGTCTGGTCAATGAGGTGCTCTCCATACACATCTGAGTGTCAAATGATTGTCCTACTTGTTGGTCCCAGGGTAGTTTGCTCTCCATACCACATTAGAGTGTCTCAAATGGATGTACTGCTGTTCCAGTTAGGTTAGCTCTCCATACAAATTAATGAGTGTCCCAATTAAGTACTGGTCTGTCAGGTAGGTTAGCTCTCCATACAAATCTGGAGGTGGTTCTCAATAATGTTATGTCTGTCGGTAGGTTAGCTTCTCCATACACATTACTGAGTGTCTCAATGATGTCTACTGTCTGTCCCAGGTAGGTTAGCTCTCCATACACATATGAGTGTCTCAATGATGTCTACTGTCTGTCAAGGGTGGTAAGCCTCTTTCCCTGCACATATGAGTGTTCTCAATGATGTCTACGTCGTCCCAGGTAGGTTAGCTCTCCATAACACATACTGAGTGTCTCAATGATGTCTACTGTCTGTCCCAGGTAGGTTAGGCTCTCCACATACACATTACTTGGAGGTTGTCCTCAATGAATGGTACTGTCTGTCCAGGTAGGTAGGCTCTCCATACATACTGAGTGTCTAATAATTGTCTTAATGTCTGTCCCAGTTAGGTGCTTCTCCCATTAAAATACTGAGGTTCTCAAAATGTCTAACTGTCTGTCCAGGTAGGTGTAGCTCTCCATACATTACTGACGTGTCTCAATAATGTCTACTGTCTAGGTCGCAGGTTAGGTTAGCTCTTATATACACCATACTGAGTTTGTCTCAATATGTTCTACTGTCTGACCAGGTAGGTAGCTCTCATACACCTTAACTGAGTGTCTCAATGATGTCTACGTCTGTCCAGGTTAGGTTAGCTCTCCATACACATACTGAGTGTCTCAATGATGTCTTACTGTCTTGTCCCAGGTAGGTTAGCTCTTCCTGTTCTGTCAGGTAGGGTTAGCTCCATACACATACTGAGTGTCTCATAATGATGTCTACTGTCTGTTCCAGGTAGGTTAGCTCTCCATACACATACTGAGTGGTCTCAATGATGTCTACTGTCTGGTCCCAGTGTATAGTGAGCTCTCCATAGCACATACTGAGTGTCTCAAATAATGTCTACTGTCTGTCCCAGGTAGGTTAGCTCTCCATACACATACTAGGTGTCTCAAATAATGTTAATGTTTGTCCCGGTAGGTTAGCTCTCCATACACATACTTGAGATGTCTCAATAATGTCTACTGTCTGTCCCAGGTAGGTTAGCTCTCATACCATACTGGAGTTGTCCTCATTATGTCTATGTCTGTCCCGTTAGTTAAGCTCTCCATACACATACTGGATGTCTCAATATGTCTACTGTCTGTCCCAGGTAGGTTAGCTCCATACACCATACTGAGTGTCTCAATAATGTCTACTGTCTGTCCCAAGGTAGGTTAGCTCTCCAACCAAATACTGAGGTGTCTCAATGATGTCTACTGTCTGTTCCAGGTAGGTTAGCTCTCCATAAACATACTGAGGGTCTCAATAATGTCTACTGTCTTGTCCCAGTAGGTTAGCTCTCCATACATACATACTCCAGAGTTGTCCTCTGATGTCTCAATGAGTCTACTGTCTGTCCCAAGGTAGGTTAGGCTTTCCATTACAAACTGGAGTGGTTCAATTATGTTACGTCTGTCCCAGGTTTGGTAGCTTCTCCATACACTACTGAGGTCTCAATAATGTCTACTGTCTGTCCCATAGGTTAGCTCCATACACATACTGAGTGTCCATGGTTGCTTCTTCGTGGTGGTTAGCTCTCCTTACACTACTGGTGTCTAATATGTCTACTGTCTGTCCCAGGTTAGTACTCTCTACCCAAGGTTGTCTCATAATGTCTACTCTGTTCCCAGGAGGTTAGCTCTCCTTACACATATGATGTGTCTCCCATATTGTCTACTGTCTGTCCCAGGTAGGTTAGCTCATACAACATACTGGAGTGTCCTCATGATGTCTATGGAGGTTGTCTACAATAGTCTACTGTCTGTCCCAGGTAGGTTAGCTCTCCATACACATACTGAGTGTCTCAATTAATGTCTACTGTCTGTACTTAGTCCTCATCTGGATTGTCCTCATATGTCTACTGTCTTGTTCATACACTACTGAGTGCTCTATTGTCTACTGTCTGTCTGGTAGGTTAGCTCTCCAACATATGGAGGTAGCACTCATCCACTCTACAATACTGGAGGTTGTCTCAGTGTCTCATATGTCTACTGTCGTCACAGGTAGGTTAGCTCTCCAATATACACATACTGAGTGTCTCATATGTACTAACTGTCTGTCCCAGGTAGGTTAGCTCTCCTACATATGAGTGTCGTCCCATATTGTCTACCTGAGATGTCTCAATAATGTACTGTCGTCCCAGGTAGTAGTCTCATACCCACCTCAAACATACTACTGTCTGAGTGTCATGATGTCTACTGTCTGTTCCACTCCTCGCCGACGAACTGAACTTTTGGAAAACATTTTTTTAAATGTAAGTACATTTTATGAAATTCCAACAAATATTGATTTTATTGCGAAAAACGATTTTCCTATGGGGCTTCAGAGTGACGAGGAGGGTTCAACAAAACGAAAATGTTTGGAAATGGACTCCGAAACCTGGCGAGATAGATTGGAAATAATGTAACAAAGAAAACAAAAGTAGGACAATCGTTTTTTCGCAATAAAACCATTATTTGATGGAATTTCATCAAATAAATTTGGGAGGGTAACTTTTTATTATTGATGAAAACGTACTTACATTTAAATATTTTTTAGATTTGATGTGTGTAATAGCCAAAAGTTCATCGGCAGCAAAACGTGGAACAGTAGGTATTTGATTTATAGTGAGCTTCTATGGAGCTTTTGACATTTCTGATCAATCTAGATCATAATCTTCCAGCACATTCATGCAGTCTGATATATAGAGAATAGTAGGTTAGTGCCGTGAATGGCAAAAATATATGGCAAGGCTTAGGAAACGGGATGGGCGAGGCTCTGCCGAGCACATCCCGTTTCCGTGCCGCGCCAGATATTGTTTTCCCATTCAGGGCACTAACCTACTATTCTATTTATCCCGTCAATACCTAAAAATAGCTTTAAAATGCAATACAAATAACCCCAGCCACCGCACATATTCATACGCAGTGATTAGGTCGTATTGACAGGATATCAAAAATGTTTCACGGCACCGTGTTTCACGGCACATACTCACTGTGTTGACGGGATAAATATTGGGGCCCGTTTCACTAAACTTTGTACGACTAAAATGTTAATAAGTGCAAAATTATGATAGTCTGTAAATTTCACATTAACATTGTTTTCGTGTAAACAATTATTGGATTTACATTTATTGAGCATAGGCTGCATATGCAGCCTATGCTCAATAAATGTAAATCCATTAATTGAATTTTGCAGACGATCCTAAGTTTTCACTTACGAACATTTTAGTCGTACGAAGTTTAGTGAAACGGGCCCCTGGTTGTTATACACAGTACATGGGTTTTACTGAATAAATGACACACCGTGTAGGACCTGATCAGACTGCGCGGATGCGCAGGCTGATCTGGGGCTACACTGGTCGCGGACACCATACGTCACATTTCTTCAGTTACAGCCACAACATGAGCCATATCAAAATTGTATGACCAGTGCAGCTCATGATCAACCAAGTTGCTATACTAGGGATTGGGAATGTTGCTAGCAACATATCATCCTGACTACACATATCTATAATAATACTATGTTGGTAGACCATGTACATTTATGTTTAAGATGTCCACTGGGTCGAACATGTTCTTGAAAAAAAAAACATTTAAGAATGTTGTCCCCCCCCCAAAGATATTAAATCGTAATTACACATAAAACATCTATTTCCAAACCAATGTTTATGTGTTTATGTTTTCAGATATTGTAATTAAGGTCACCGTTACTTGGTCAGCTAGTCGTTATACTTATACATTTGAATAGTAATTTATCTCGAGTAGCCATTGTGTCATTTCATAATGTTGTATTGTATTTACCTCATGTTATCATAACTATGTGACCTGAGTGAATAAACGAAACGAACGAATGTTTCGTTAGAGACAGAACTCAATAACGAATAGTGTAGACCTTGGTGAGACGATAATGTTGCACTGATCACACCTTCAATGATCCGCCTTCTTGAGTTGCTGAAAACAAATCCCTTCAATTATATGTAGCTGTGACTAGTGGGGTTTGCGACCAGTGTAGATCCTGATCAGCTAACCCACTCATGTAGCCTGATAACGATCTTTATCCCGTAAACACAGTGCGAATATGGCAAGCCAAATGCACAATAATTCCTTAAACCATGGTTTGGAGCTCAAACCCTGGCTTAGGCTCCTCAAACCCTAGTTTGGGCTTAAACTGCCATTTGAGATCCCAAATGGTAGTTTTCTTAAACCCTGGTTTGAGCAATTATTGTGCACTTGGCGGCAGAAACCACCGTTTGGACTCTCAAACTAGGGTTTTGATAGCTTAAACCACGGTTTGAGCTCAAATCCCAGTTTAGACTGCCCAAACCTGGTTTAGCTCGCCAAATGCACAATAATTCCCTAACAAACACCAGTTTGAGTGTCTAAAACCAGGGTTTAGGCTCTCAAACCCCAGTTTGAGCAATTATTGTGCATTTGGCCAGAAACTGCCGTTTGAGGTCGTAATCGAATAAAAAGCCTAAACCCTAGTTTGGACCCAAACCACAGTTTAAGAAAAAAACTGCCAATCGTGATCCCAAACGGTAGTTTTCTTAAACCCTGGTTTGAGCAATTATTGTGCACTTGGCGGCAGAAACCACCGTTTGGACGCTCAAAGTAGGGTTTCTGATAGCTTAAACCAAGGTTTGAGCTCAAACCCCAGTTTAGACTGCCCAAACCCTAGTTTAGGCTCGCCAAATGCACAATAATGCCTTAAACCCCAGTTTGAGAGTCTAAACCAGGGTTTAGGCTCTTAAACCCCAGTTTGAGCAATTATTGTGCATTTGGCCAGAAACTGCCGTTTGAGGTCGTAATCGAATAAAAAGCCTAAACCCTAGTTTGGACCCAAACCACAGTTTAAGAAAAAACTGCCAATCGTGATCCCAAACGGTAGTTTTCTTAAACCCTGGTTTGAGCAATTATTGTGCACTTGGCGGCAGAAACCACCGTTTGGACTCTCAAACTAGGGTTTCTGATAGCTTAAACCACGGTTTGAGCTCAAACCCCAGTTTAGACTGCCCAAACCCTAGTTTAGGCTCGCCAAATGCACAATAATTCCCTAAACACCAGTTTGAGTGTCTAAACCAGGGTTTAGGCTCTCAAACCCCAGTTTGAGCAATTATTGTGCATTTGGCCAGAAACTGCCGTTTGAGGTCGTAATCGAATAAAAAGCCTAAACCCTAGTTTGGACCCAAAACCCACAGTTTAAGAAAAAAACTGCCAATCGTGATCCCAAACGGTAGTTTTCTTAAACCCTGGTTTGAGCAATTATTGTGCACTTGGCGGCAGAAACCACCGTTTGGACGCTCAAACTAGGGTTTCTGATAGCTTAAACCAAGGTTTGAGCTCAAACCCAGTTTAGACTGCCCAAACCCTAGTTTAGGTCGCCAAATGCACAATAATGCCTTAAACCCCAGTTTGAGAGTCTAAACCAGGGTTTAGGCTCTTAAACCCCAGTTTGAGCAATTATTGTGCATTTGGCCAGAAACTGCCGTTTGAGGTCGTAATCGAATAAAAAGCCTAAACCTAGTTTGGACCCAAACCACAGTTTAAGAAAAAACTGCCAATCGTGATCCCAAACGGTAGTTTTCTTAAACCCTGGTTTGAGCAATTATTGTGCACTTGGCGGCAGAAACCACCGTTTGGACTCTCAAACTAGGGTTTCTGATAGCTTAAACCACGGTTTGAGCTCAAACCCCAGTTTAGACTGCCCAAACCCTAGTTTAGGCTCGCCAAATGCACAATAATTCCCTAAACACCAGTTTGAGTGTCTAAACCAGGGTTTAGGCTCTCAAACCCCAGTTTGAGCAATTATTGTGCATTTGGCCAGAAACTGCCGTTTGAGGTCGTAATCGAATAAAAAGCCTAAACCCTAGTTTGGACCCAAACCACAGTTTAAGAAAAAAACTGCCAATCGTGATCCCAAACGGTAGTTTTCTTAAACCCTGGTTTGAGCAATTATTGTGCACTTGGCGGCAGAAACCACCGTTTGGACGCTCAAACTAGGGTTTCTGATAGCTTAAACCAAGGTTTGAGCTCAAACGCCAGTTTAGACTGCCCAAACCCAAGTTTAGGCTCGCCAAATGCACAATAATTCCTTAAACCCCAGTTTGAGAGTCTAAACCAGGGTTTAGGCTCTTAAACCCCAGTTTGAGCAATTATTGTGCATTTGGCCAGAAACTGCCGTTTGAGGTCGTAATCGAATAAAAAGCCTAAACCCTAGTTTTGGACCCAAACCACAGTTTAAGAAAAAAACTGCCAATCGTTGATCCCAAACAGTAGTTTTCTTAAAACCCTTGGTTTGAGCAATTATTGTGCACTTGGCTGCAGAAACCACCGTTTGGACGCTCAAACTAGGGTTTCTGATAGCTTAAACCAAGGTTTGAGCTCAAACGCCAGTTTAGACTGCCCAAACCCTAGTTTAGGCTCGCCAAATGCACAATAATTCCTTAAACCCCAGTTTGAGAGTCTAAACCAGGGTTTAGGTTCTTAAACCTCCTCAGTTTGATCAATTATTGTGCATTTGGCCAGAAACTGCCGTTTGAGGTCGTAATCGAATAAAAAGCCTAAACCCTAGTTTGGACCCAAACCACAGTTTAAGAAAAAAACTGCCAATCGTGATCCCAAACGGTAGTTTTCTTAAACCCTGGTTTGAGCAATTAGTGTGCATTTGGCGGCAGAAACCACCGTTTGGGCTCTCAAACTAGGGTTTCTGATAGCTTAAACCACGGTTTGAGCTCAAACCCCAGTTTAGACTGCCCAAACCCAAGTTTAGGCTCGCCAAATGCACAATAATTCCCTAAGCCCCAGTTTGAGAGCCTAAACCATGGTAATTGCGTACATGTATGTGCCGTGAAACACAGTTCCGTGAAACATTTTTAATATCCTATCAATACGACATAATCACTGCGTATGAATATGTGCGGTTGTCATACTAGTCGATTCTCCGATTTTGAGAATGCGGCTGGGGTTATTTTTATTTTGCATTTTGAAGCTATTTGTAGGTGTTCACGGGATAAATCAAATAGCAGGTTAGTGCCATGAATGGGACAAATATCTGACGCGGCACGGAAACGGGATGGACTCGGCAGAGCCTCGCCCATCCCGTTTCCTAAGCTTTGCCAGATATTTTTTCCCATTCATGGCACTAACCTACTATTCTCTATATATTCCTTGTTAGGAGTATGACGGGCGTTTCATTGATGCAATAGCGAACAATGGATGCTTATCTGGATCTACACTGGTCGCAAAACCAAAAAGCCCCATTTATCCAGTGACAGACACATATTAATTATTTACAACTGTTTGTGTCGTGTTACAGTTTATGCAGTATTTAAAGTGACATTCTTTAGAAAAGCCAAATGAAAATCCATACACTGTACATATACAAGCAGTAATTGTCAATGAGCGGTATCATGCTATACTTTTCTCGATCTGGCAAGAAACAGGCGCCCGTTTCACTAAACTTCGTACGAATAAAATGTTCGTAAGTGCAAATTTAGGATCGTCTGGAAATTCAAATTTATGGATTTACATTTATTGAGCATATGCTGCATATGCTCAATAAATGTAAATCCAATAATTGTTTATAAGATTAACATTGTTAATCATAATTTTGCCCTTTCGACCATTTTAGTCGTACGAAGTTTAGTGAAACGGCCCCCAGTGCAAAATTATGATAGTCTATACAATTCATATTAACAATGTTTTCTTGTGAAAAATTGTTTAATTTGCATTTATTGAGCATAGGCTGCTCTATAAATGCACATCCATCAATTGAAATTTCCAGACGATCCTAAAGTTGAACCTTCGAAAATTTTAGTCGTACGAAGTTTAGTGAAACGGGCCCCAGTTCTATAAATGCATTAACCCTTAGACCGCTGCACACAACAATTGTCGTCTGCTGTTGCTTTTATATATTGCCTTATTTCTCAATAAAAACATGGTTTGACAGCATTTTAGAATCATTTCCAATGGAAATGATTATAAAGGGCTGTCAAAGCATGTTGTAAATTATTCTAAAGTGATGTCAAAGCATGTTTTTGATGATACAAATGGAAAATAGAAAATAAACAGCAGACGACAAACAATTGAGACAGCGGGTGTAAGGGTTAAATATATCTAAAAGTATCAGTTAAGTGAAGGTCCACCACTACCAAAGATTTTTCCTATATAAACTAACCAATGACCACACATTTTGCTATTCCCTGATACTTTCATTTTTCGTATGCATGTTGTGGGACCATTCTGCTCTGGATATTCACTAATTAAAATATAGGTTTAATTAAAAGAGAATAGCAAAATGTATGGTCATTGGTTAGTTTACATAGGAAAAATCGTTGGTGGTGGTGGACCTCTAAGCATCAATAAGGCCCACATACATAATTTATCTGTCTGGAGAATAATTTAAGGTGGCACAGAGGGGACATGAACATATTCTTTACTTTAATAGGTTTTGCGTGCGCAAGCAATAGGTCGTGATAGGTTTTGCGTGCGGACGCGATAGGTTTTGCATGCGTATGCGATAGGTTCTGCGTGCGCACGCGATAGGTTTTGCGTGCGCATGCGATAGGTTAGCCAATAAAAGCTATCGCGTACGCACGCAAAACCCTATCGCTTGCGCACGCAAAACCTATCACGTGCGCATGCAAAACCATATCGCGTGCACACGCAAAAGCTATCGCGTGCGCATGCAAAAGCTATCGCGTGCGCACGCAAAACCAATCGCGTGAGCACGCAAAACCATATCGCGTGAGCACGCAAAACATATTGCGTGCGCACGCGAAAGTAAAAAATATGTCCATGTCCCCTCTGTGCCACCGTAATAATTAGTTCAGGGATATGAATTCTTAAATATGTCGATACAGCGAGAAGAATAGGAATTGCATCGACGTAAACTTGCGGTGAAACTTTGCGTCACAGAAAATATTGCTCATAAAGCTTCGGCTGGACGACATTTTTCTTAAGAGCCTACGTAAGTTGAGGAAAAATCTCTATTTTCACTACAGTATTTGCTGACAAGTGTGATTTTAGTGTATACAATAAATATGGATGTTGTGGGACCTATTTGCCCATAACTTGCAGCCATTCTGCCCTGGATAATAACTAATTAAAATATAGGTTTAAGAAAGATATATTCAATCTCCTGTGACCACCCTGGTGGTGACAAAAACGTCAGCGGCTGGAATTGATACCGCCTTACATGACAAACATGATCCGAGTTACACAATAGTCCCAGAGTATATGCTTGACACTGATGTACATGATACATTAACATGCCTGTGAAGTAGATTAGTGCATCAATTGACTGGTTTCTGCAAACAAAGAGTGTCTATGGCATAAACAATCTGGCTTATTTGTTAACGTACTGCTTTAACGAACTGCACACGAATATCTGATGATTTTGTGTAATTAAGCCTGACACAAACTTGTGCCTTCGCGCAGCTTAATCTGGCACACGTATCACTTAACTAGTACACATCGTACTATACAAACGAGCCTCTCTAAACGGGACACTCTGGGGACCTCCTGACTGCACGGTTGTATCAATATTACAATGGGACCTCTCTAAACCGGACACCCTGGGGACCTCCAGGCTACACTGTTCTATCAATATTACAATGAGACCTCTCTATACCGGACACCCTTTGAGACCTCAAGGCTACTGTTCTATCAATATTACAATGGGACCTCTCTAAACGGGACAACCTGGGGATCTCCAGGCTACACTGTTCTATCAATATTACAATGGGACCTCTCTATACCGGACACCCTGGGGACCTCCAGTCTACACTGTTCTATCAATATTACAATGGGATCTCTCTATACCGGACACCCTGGGGACCTCCAGTCTACACTGTTTTATCAATATTACAATGGGATCTCTCTATACCGGACACCATGGGGTCCTCCAGGCTACACTGTTCTATCAATATTACAATAGGACCACTCTAAACGGGACAACATGGGGACCTCCATGCTACACTGTTCTATCAATATTACAATGGGACCTCTCTATACCGGAGTAGTATATAGGGTATCACTTCATTACCGCGGGGGGGGGGGGGGGGGGGCATAAAGGATTCAGAGGGCGTGCAACCTCCCAAGGGGGGTAAAAAAGTTGATTTTCAACCTTAATTGAAAGGAAAGAAACACACCCCCAGCAATAAAAGAAGGCCGTACTGTTGTACGAGGTGTTTTTAATAAATTAATTTTCTCAAAATTAATTTATTGAAAACGCCCTGTTGAACAAAGAACATATACGAGTTAAGAATTAATTATTTTTCATTATTGAAAAATAATATACGTGTTAGTATATATACAATTTTGAAAAAAATATGTCACACATTACTGAGAAAGTTACGTGGAAAGTTGACCCGAATTTATCTCGTCCAAAGATTGGTGAGATCGAGGGTATAATTCCTAGAAAATTAGCACAGAGTTCTTCTCCTAAGATTAGGGAATTAAGAGCTGAGTTAGTAAGAATGAGTATACCCTTTTCAGCCAGATTAAGAGAGACGATTTTGAATAAAATTATAAATAAGAGTAAAAACGATGAATTTATGGGAAGATTTCGCAGAGCGTTCTCCCGAGGGGTATTTAAGGGAATAGAAAATAAAGGTGCAGAAAAGATAGCACAAAACCTAGCAGACGAGGCGTCTTTAAGTCTTAGAAGTAAAAACATTGGAAAACCTAAAAATAGGGTTCAGAAAGCTAGTTTGTTAAAAAAGTTAATAGTGGAGGGGAGTGAAATATTAGAAGATTACAAACAAAAAGAAAAGAATATAATAAAGGGACGTAGAACGACTACAATAACATTGAGAAGAAAACTTCAAACAGACAACAACGATAGAATAATGTCCGAGTTGGCCCCAATGCTAACTGGGAGTTTTTATCTTCGGTACTCGTTTTCTTACAGATTGGTTCATCTCGAGGAGAAAGCCCTGAGAGGAAAGCCGAAAACCCAGGTATTTTATAAAAACCTTTACGGGGAGCCCGTGGTTCAGAGAATACGAACCAGTTAGAAAATGGGTTGAGAAACAAGAAGAGTCCCGATTAAACATAGATAAAATAGAGAGACCAAATAAAAAATGGAGTTTTGTAAGATGGGTAAGCGCTAGTGTAAAAATAATGTACGGTACAGTAACGAAAGATATTGGAATGAAATCTGTAAAAATTGCGGGAGGACAATTACCAGAGTGGCTGCGATATAAAAAGGGGATGACGCCACTAGATAAATTTAACGATGACAACTGTTTATTCAGATGTTTAGCTCTTCACACAACAGAGGGCCTTAGAACAGAACGGTGTTTAACTTTGACAGAGGATTTAAGAAACACATATTTACATTTTTGTAAAGAAAAAGGGTGGGAGAGGCCAGAGGGCCCAATATTATTCGATGATATCAAGAAAATCGAAGAGTGTTTTCAAATCGGTATTGAGGCGTATGAACCCACAGAAGAACAAGATGGTATTTAAGAAACGTTGCGGCACACTACGAAAAGGTAGGTACACAGAAAAATGAAAATTGGGTATTTACGACGACCACGCATTTTTGATCACAGATATGAATAAAGTTTGTAAGAAAACTATTGTTGTGTTGACTGCAATCAACGCTTCACACAATCACATTGTTTAAGAAGACACGCACAAACATGCATGAAAGGAGAAACAAATATATCCTGCAAAGGAGAACAAATAGATAGACCAGGGTCTGCGTTTGAAAGAGCGTTTTATCCAAAACCCAAATGTAGCAAGAAGTCGATTACATGGATATAACACACATATGTGAAAATGATCCAGCTAAATTGGTAGCACTATTTATACAAGATATTCAGAGACGAGGTAAAGAAATTCGTGGGGTTGTTGGAAAAGATAAAATCTACGGATACCCAACAGATTTTGACAGACTTTCTGCTTCACAGAAGCGGGAGATTGAACGATGGGTTTCCCAAGTACCGGTGATTGGTTTCAACTCCAGCTCCTACGATCTAAATCTAATCAAGAAACACCTAGTTGGGATCTTGGCTGACACAACAAAGAAAGTATTAGTTGGAAAGAAAGCTAACACAACCATTTTCCTATTTACTCCAGAATTTAGGTTTTTAGATGTAAAATTATATCTTGCTCCGGGTATCGATTATGATAGATGGGTAAGAGCTTACGGATGTGAAGGTAAAAAATCATTCTTTCCATACGAATGGTTCGATTCTCACGATAAGTTGGATTACGAGGGATTACCACCACTTAAAAATTGGGGAAACAAACTAAGTCCAAATAAAACGATAACCAAAAAGCAGTTTGAAGATTGCAACAATATTTTCCAAAAGTTAAACATGAAGACATTCAGAGACTGGTTGAAATACTACAATGATTTAGATGTTGGGCCTTTTCTAGAGGCAATTGGAAAAATGTCTAAATTTTACAAAACAAAAGGTGTGGATATGTTTAAAGATGCAGTTACCCTTCCAGGGGTTGCCTTACAATACATTCTCAGAGGAACAATAAAACAATACGTAAAAACCTATAAAACAATAGAAAGCATGGCAGCAGCCGCGATCTGCCCACCACTGTTTGCACCGGAGGAAGAAACATACCAAATGTTGAAAGGGGCACTAGTTGGAGGTCCGTCAATTGTGTTTACAAGGCACGCGGAAGCCGGGGTTACCAAGATTAGATCAACACCAGAGGGTAGCGGAAAACTCTGCTAAGCGGTGTTGGGTTTTGACGCGAACGCTTTGTATTTATCTACACTGAATAAAGACATGCCTTGTGGAAAGGAAAAACTCTATCATGTGCACAACCCATACAATCAGCAAAAAATATATTTCTTCAGTAAAAAAGTTTTATCTGGCGAGTGGTTTGGGTTTGCGGAAGTAGACATAGAGGTTCCTCCAAAGAGAATTTTTCAGAAATGTCTCCAATATTTATAAATCGTGTTATTGAGGAGAACGAAGTACCAGAGCACATGTTGGGGTATTTGAAAGATACTAACCGCAAAGAGGAGAGGGTAAACAACTAGTAGGAGCAATGTCTGCACAAAAAGTATTGTTGTACGCCCCACTTTTAAAATGGTATTTAAATCACGGATTAAAAATAACCGGACTACACAGGGTTATAACTTACAAGGCGGGAAAACCCTTTGAATGGTTTGTTAAGGAGGTTACAACAGCTAGGAGAGCCGGAGATGTTGACATCTCCAAAGCCCCAATTGCTGACATAATGAAACTGTTGGGGAACTCATGTTGCGGAAAAATGATAGAATCCCCAGAGAATCACCTCAACACAACCTACACTAAAGATGAAAAATGTGTAGACAAGGCTTTAAGATCCGCGTATTTTCACGATCTAGAGGAAATAGGACACGCTTACGAGATATCTTCCAGAAAAATAAATGCTTGTATGACTCGTCCATTTCACTGTGGGATAGCCGTTTACCAATTTGCAAAACTACGAATGTTAGAATTCTATCACGATTTTATGGATAAGTACGTAGATAGATCTGATTTTGAATTAATACAGATGGATACGGACAGTTTGTACATGGCAGTTAGTGTTGAAAAATGTGGTTTAGAGGGAATAATAAAACCACATCTTCTAGAATGTTTCAATAAAAATAAAGATGACTGGCTAGCATGGGATAAATGGAGCAATAGAGAACCTGGGCTTTTCAAGACAGAGTTTCAAGGTGATCGTGCAATCGCACTCTCAAGTAAGTGCTATGTTGTTGAGAAAATGAACACAACATAATTAAAACATTCGGCTAAAGGATTATCTGCAAGACAAAACACACTTTCATAGCGAAGGTATAAGGAGGCCCTACACCCTGTGGATATAGATATGGGTACAAACAGATGATTTAGAATGAGAGATGGTGTTATGAAAACTTACACACAGAACAAATTAGGACTTTCCGCGTACTACGATAAAAGAAGAGTTTTACAAGACGGAATTCATACAGAGCCACTTTAGGAAACCATTTTATGAAAGGTGTAGAGGATAGTTTTTACAAAATAAAATTAGGGGGACTTTTTGTAACAAAATCGACAGCATTTCTCAAAATTTACATAAAAAAAATAATAACTACTCATTCTCTTAATTTTTAATTAACTTCCACCAACACATTTCGAGGTCTTCCAACAGGGCGCTTTTTTCCACGGTCAACAGGTTTTTCCCCCCAGCCTTCTCTCGATATACCCATTATAAACTTATCATATTCCCACATCTCTGTAAGTCGCCTTGTTCCAATATGGTACTTTTTTCTAATTTCGTAGGCAGGAACAATTCCGCGGGATTGCAGAATATCTATCAGAGCTTCCTGGCTAATAGCAGATTTAGACATAATTCCTCAAGAATTACTTATTATACATACGTAGAAAATAATGTTCAACATAAATGCAAAACTGGGAAACAAAATAGTATTATTCTAATACGGTTACTGAGCAATGCTTAACAATTACTTAACAATGCTTAACAATTACTAACAATGCTTAACAATTACTTAACAATGCTTAACAGCTTAACAATTACTGAACAATGCTTAACAATTACTGAACAATGCTAACATTCGACCACGATTTTGCAAGGGTTTCAACTACCTTTTTTTAATAAATTAATCCATATAGAAGGCGCATATTTCGTCGGGGCTAGTGCGATTTCGGCTACTTTTTTCCAAAGAGCTACTCCATGTAGAAAGGGTCGCTAGTCACGTTTTTCCCATTCGATGTGCCGGGCGGTTTGGCGGGGTGTGCGAACTGGGAGTCGGGATCTGTTTTGTTCTTCCAGAGTCGACGGGTCTCTTGCACCACGACTGGAAACAGTATTTTGCAGGCCGTGTATGCCACCACCGCTGCACACAGCCACCACTTCGTATTCTCTACGGTTCTCCAGATGTCGTGCACCTCCCACAACAATGATTCCGTCTGGCACTCGTCTTCCTCCTGACACTCGGACTCGGCATCGCCGGAAATCGCGGCCAACATCCTGTGCTCCAGCGCGTCCAACCGGTTCTCCAGACGTCTCTCCATGTCGGACAGGTGCGCCGATTCTTCGAACGAGCTGGCGTTTCGTGTGGCGTCTAGTAGACCTCGGGGGAACTCAGTGGGAGGAGCAAAACCAGGCGCGGTCACCCTGTGTACTACGGGGGTAGGGGTTTCTTGTTCTTCTGGGGTTTCTTGTTCTTCGGGTTTTGTACTACGTTCCGCATCGACGGTGTCCCATATTCTTCGAAGACGGGTGGTACAGATCCCATATTTTTTCTTCGTGTCGTCCGCAGACTCGACACCTCGAAGATTGCGAATATCTTCTATATCCTGCTCGGACAAATTTCGTTTTTGCGGCATATTTTTTGTAGGCACAAAATATGCAAGCAGCTATGTACATACAAATATATTTTGCCCAATGTACAACACGGAAATATTGGGCACACCTAGACAGACTGGGCAGACTAGGCATGCGTGCACCAAGACTAGGCATACCAGCACCACGACTAGGCATACCAGCACCACAACTACGCATACCAGCACCACAACTACGCATACCAGCACCACACATAGAAACAACCTGGGAGGGCCCAGACTTTTGGACCCGAGGGGCAACAAGGAGGCAGCGAAGAACATGCTGTATATTTCCAGACTAAAACCCCCTTGAAAAAGAGGAGTGCCAGGAGGAAGACGAGTGCCAGACGGAATCCGGGTGGGAGGTGCACGACATCTGGAGAACCGTAGAGAATACGAAGTGGTGGCTGTGTGCAGCGGTGGTGGCATACACGGCCTGCAAAATACTGTTTCCAGTCGTGGTGCAAGAGACCCGTCGACTCTGGAAGAACAAAACAGATCCCGACTCCCAGTTCGCACACCCCGCCAAACCGCCCGGCACACCGAATGGGAAAAACGTGCCTAGCGACCCTTTCTACATGGAGTAGCCCTTTGGAAAAAAGTAGCCGAAATCGCACTAGCCCTGACGAAATATGCGCCTTCTATATGGATTAATTTATTAAAAAAAGGTAGTTGGAACCCTTGCAAAATGGTGGTCGAATGTTAGCATTGTTCAGTAATTGTTAAGCATTGTTCAGTAATTGTTAAGCATTGTTAGTAATTGTTAAGCATTGTTCAGTAATTGTTAAGCATTGTTAGTAATTGTTAAGCATTGTTCAGTAATTGTTAAGCATTGTTAGTAATTGTTAAGCATTGTTCAGTAATTGTTAAGCATTGTTCAGTAATTGTTAAGCATTGTTAGTAATTGTTAAGCATTGTTCAGTAATTGTTAAACATTGCTCAGTAACCGTATTAGAATAATACTATTTTGTTTCCCAGTTTTGCATTTATGTTGAACATTATTTTCTACGTATGTATAATAAGTAATTCTTGAGGAATTATGCCTAAATCTGCTATTAGCCAGGAAGCTCTGATAGATATTCTGCAATCCCGCGGAATTGTTCCTGCCTACGAAATTAGAAAAAAGTACCATATTGGAACAAGGCGACGTACAGAGATGTGGGAATATGATAAGTTTATAATGGGTATATCGAGAGAAGGTTGGGGGAAAACCTGTTGACCGTGGAAACAAGCGCCCTGTTGGAAGACCTAGAAAGGTGTTGGTGGAAGCTAATTAAAAATTAAGAGAATGAGTAGTTATTATTTTTTTTATGTAAATTTTGAGAAATGCAATCGATTTTGTTACAAAAAAATATCCCCCTAATTTTATTTTGTAAAAACTATCCTCTACACCTTTCATAAAATGGTTTCCTAAAGTGGCTCTGTATGAATTCCGTCTTGTAAAACTCTTCTTTTATCGTAGTACGCGGAAAGTCCTAATTTGTTCTGTGTGTAAGTTTTCATAACACCATCTCTCATTCTAAATCCTCTGTTTGTACCCATATCTATATCCACAGGGTGTAGGGCCTCCTTATACCTTCGCCATGAAAGTGTGTTTTGTCTTGCAGATAATCCTTTAGCCGAATGTTTTAATTATGTTGTGTTCATTTTCTCAACAACATAGCACTTACTTGAGAGTGCGATTGCACGAACACCTTGAAACTCTGTCTTGAAAAGCCCAGGTTCTCTATTGCTCCATTTATCCCATGCTAGCCAGTCATCTTTATTTTTATTGAAACATTCTAGAAGATGTATTTATTCCCTTCCCTCAAACCACATTTTTCAACACTAACTGCCATGTACAAATTGTCCGTATTCATCTGTATTAATTCAAAATCGGATCTATCTACGTACTTATCCATAAAATCGTAATATAATTCTAACATTCGTAGTTTTGCAAATTGGTAAACGGCTATCCCACAGTGAAATGGACGAGTCATACAAGCATTTATTTTTCTGAAAGATATCTCGTAAGCGTGTCCTATTTCCTCTAGATCGTGAAAATATGCGGATCTTAAAGCCTTGTCTACACATTTTTCATCTTTAGTGTAGGTTGTGTTGAGGTGATTCTCTGGGGATTCTATCATTTTTCCGCAACCTGAGTTCCCCAACAGTTTCATTATGTCAGCAATTGGGGCTTTGGAGCTGTCAACATCTCCGGCTCTCCTAGCTGTTGTAACCTCCTTAACAAACCATTCAAAGGGTTTTCCCGCCTTGTAAGTTATAACCCTGTGTAGTCCGGTTATTTTTAATCCGTGATTTAAATACCATTTTAAAAGTGGGGCGTACAACAATACTTTTTGTGCAGACATTGCTCCTACTAGTTTTTTACCCTCTCCTCTTGTGCGGTTAGTATCTTTCAAATACCCGTGCTAAGGAACTTCGTTCTCCTCAATAACACGATTTATAAATATTGGAGACATTTCTGAAAACTTCTCTTTAAGATTTGGAGGGACCTCTATGTCTACTTCCGCAAACCCAAACCACTCGCCAGATAAAACTTTTTTACTGAAGAAATATATTTTTTGTTGATTGTATGGGTTGTGCACGTGGTAGAGTTTTTCCTTTCCACAAGGCATGTCTTTATTCAGTGTAGATAAATACAAAGCGCTCGCGTCAAAACCCAACACCGCTTGGCAGAGTTTTCTGCTACCCTTCTGCTAACACAATTGACGGACCTCCAACTAGTGCCCCTTTCAACATTTGGTATGTTTCTTCCTCCGGTGCAAACAGTGGTGGGCAGATCGCGGCTGCCAACTAGGTGTTTCTTGATTAGATTTAGATCGTAGGAGCTGGAGTTGAAACCAATCACCGGTACTTGGGAAACCCATCGTTCAATCTCCCGCTTCTGTGGAGCAGAAAGTCTGTCAAAATCTGTTGGGTATCCGTAGATTTTATCTTTTCCAACAACCCCACGAATTTCTTTACCTCGTCTCTGAATATCTTGTATAAATAGTGCTACCAATTTAGCTGGATCATTTTCACATATGTGTGTTATATTTCCTGACAGCGTATCTCCGATGCTTACACTTATTGGAACGTGTTCATTTACAAATTCTAGCTCTATGGACGCATCTTTTTTCTCATTCGAATCATCTGAATAAGCCTCAAAATCGTAGACAATCTGGTAGGGATAAACTGTTGTAGGAGGGTTTTCAAGCACAGAGGAAGTGTTTGGGGTTGAAAAGGTGTCATACTCACATTCCCAAATAGTTACTAAATTAAACTCTTTGCTGATCAACGCGTCTCGCACTCGTGTTTTTGTGTGTTTTTCTTTCCAGTTTTTACAATGGTTCGGACACCCGTGCCAGTAGCATCCGTGAAATTGATAAACTGTATTTGTCTCCGAACAAAATCCATCAACAGGAGCTCCGGCTACCCACCGTTCTCCACCGTGTCCACATACCGCAGTGTGAATGTGTGTTCCCTGAAAAGAATTTATCCATGTAATCGACTTCTTGCTACATTTGGGTTTTGGATAAAACGCTCTTTCAAACGCAGACCCTGGTCTATCTATTTGTTCTCCTTTGCAGGATATATTTGTTTCTCCTTTCATGCATGTTTGTGCGTGTCTTCTTAAACAATGTGATTGTGTGAAGCGTTGATTGCAGTCAACACAACAATAGTTCTTACAAATTTTATTCATATCTGTGATAAAAAATGCGTGGTCGTCGTAAATATCAATTTTCATTTTCTGTGTACCTACCTTTTCGTAGTGTGCCGCAACGTTTCTTAAATACCATGTTCCTTCTTCTGTGGGTTCATACGCCTCAATACCGATTTGAAAACACTCTTCGATTTTCTTGATATCATCGAATAATATTGGGCCCTCTGGCCTCTCCCAACCTTTTTCTTTACACAAATGTAAATATGTGTATCTTAAATCCTCTGTCAAAGTTAAACACCGTTCTGCTCTAAGGCCCTCTGTTGTGTGAAGAGCTAAACATCTGAATAAACAGTTGTCATCGTTAAATTTATCTAGTGGCTTCATCCCCTTTTTATATCGCAGCCATTCTGGTAATTGTCCTCCCGCAATTTTTACAGTCTTTATTCCAATATCAATCGTTACTGTACCGTATATTATTTTTACACTAGCGCTTACCCATCTCACAAAACTGCATTTTGTATTTGGTCTCTCTATTTTATCTATGTTTAATCGGGACTCTTCTTGTTTCTCAACCCATTTTCTAACTGGTTCGTATTCTCTGAACCACGGGCTCCCCGTAAAGGTTTTTTTATAAAATATCAGGGTTTTCGGCTTTCCTCTCAGGGCTTTCTCTTCGAGATGAACCAATCTGTAAGAAAACGAGTACCGAAGATAAAAACTCCCAGTTAGCATTGGGGCCAACTCGGACATTATTCTATCGGTGTTGTCTGTTTGAAGTTTTCTTCTCAATGTTATTGTAGTCGTTCTACGTCCCTTTATTATATTCTTTTCTTTTTGTTTGTAATCTTCTAATATTTCACCACCTCCACTATTAACATTTTTAACAAACTAGCTTTCTGAACCCTATTTGTAGGTTTTCCAATGTTTTACTTCTAAGACTTAAAGACGCCTCGTCTGCTAGGTTTTGTGCTATCTTTTCTGCATCTTTATTTTCTATTCCCTTAAATACCCCTCGGGAGAACGCTCTGCGAAATCTTCCCATAAATTCATCGTTTTTACTCTTATTTATAATTTTATTAAAACCCGTCTATCTTAATCTGGCTGAAAAGGGTATACCCATTCTTACTAACTCAGCTCTTAATTCCCTAATCTTAGGAGAAGAACTCTGTGCTAATTTTCTAGGCATTATACTCTAGATCTCACCAATCTTTGGACGAGATAATTTCGGGTCAACTTTCCTCGTAACTTTCTCAGTAATGTGTGACATTTTTTCAAAATTGTATATATACTAACACGTATATTATTTTTCAGTAATGAAAAATAATTAATAGTTAACTCGTATATGTTCTTTGTTCAACAGGGCGTTTTTAATAAATTAATTTTGAGAAAATTCATTTATTAAAAACACCTCGTACAACAGTACGGCCTTCTTTTGTTGCTGGGGGTGTGTTTCTTTCCTTTCAATTAAGGTTGAAAATCAACTTTTTTACCCCCCTTGGGAGGTTGCACGCCCTCTGAATCCTTTATGCCCACCCCCCCGCGGTAATGAAGTGATACCCTATATACTACTACCGGACACCATGAGGTCCTCCAGGCTACATAGTTCTATCAATATTACAATGGGACCTCTCTAAACCGGACACCCTGGGGACTTCCAGGCTACACTGTTCTATCAATATTACAATGGGACCTCTCTATACCGGACACCCTAGGGACCTCCAGGCTACGCTACACTGTTCTATCAATATTGCAATGGGACCTTTCTAAACGGGACAACCTGGGGACCTCCAGGCTACACTGTCTTTCAATATTACAATTGCACCTCTCTATACCGGACACCCTGGGGACCTACAGGCTACACTGTTCAATCAATATTACAATGGGACCTCTCTAAAACGGACACCCTGGGGACCTCCAGTCTACACTGTTCTATCAATATTACAATGGGACCTCTCTAAAGGGGACACCCTGGAGACATCCAGTCTACACTGTTCTATCAATATTACAATGGGACCTCTCTAAAGGGGACACCCTGTGGACCTCCAGGCTACACTGTTCTATCAATATTACAATGATACCTCTATAATCCGGACACCCTGTGGACCTCCAGGCTGCACTGTTCTATCAATATTACAATGACACCTCTCTAATCCGGACACACTGGGGACCTCCAGGCTACACTGTTCTATCAATATTAATATGACACCTCTCTAATCCGGACACCCTGTGGACCTCCAGGCTATACTGTTCTATCAATATTACAATCGGACCTCTCTAAACCGGACACACTGGGGACCTCCAGGATAGACTGTTCTATCAATATTACAATGGGACCTCTCTAACCCGGACACCCTGATGATCTCCAGGCTACACTGTTCTTTCAAAATTACAATGTGACCTCTCTAAACCGGACACCTGACGATCTCCATGCTAGAATGTTCTATCAATATTACAATGGGAACTCTCTAAACCGGACACACTGGGGATCACCAGGCGGCACTGATCTATCAATATTACAATGGGACCTCTCTAAACCGGATACCCTGAGGACCTCCATGCTAGACTGTTCTATCAATATTACAAAGGGACCTCTATAAACCGGGCACCATGGGGATCTCCATGCTACACTGTTCTATCAATATTACAATGGGATCTCTCTATACCGGACACCCTTGGGACCTCCAGGCTGCACTGTTCTATCAATATTACAATGGGACCTCTCTATACCGGACACCGTGTGGACCTCCAGGCTACACTGTACTATCAATATTACAATGGGACCTCTCTAAAGGGGACACCCTGGGGACCTCCAGGCTACACGTTTCTATCAATATTACAATGGGACCTCTCTATACCGGACACCCTGGGGACCTCCAGGCTACACTGTTCTATCAATATTAAAATGGGACCTCTCTAAAGGGGACACCCTGGGGACCTCCAGGCTACACTGTTCTATCAATATTACAATGGCACCTCTCTATACCGGACACCCTGGGGACCTCCAGGTTACACTGTTGTATCAATATTACAATGGCACCTCTCTAAACCGGACACCCTGCGGACCTCCAGGCCTCATTGTTCTAACAATATTACAATGAGACCTCTCGAAACCGGACACCCTGGGGATATCCAAGCTACACTGTTCTATCAATACTACAATGGGACCTCTCTAAGTCGGACACCCTGGGGATCTCCAGGCTACACAGTTCACTCAATATTACAATGGGACCTCTCTAAACGGGACACCCTGGGGACCTCCAGGCTACACTGTTCTATCAACATTACAATGGGACCTCTCTAAATCGGACACCCTGGGGATCTCCAGGCTACACGTTTCACTCAATATACCAATGGGACTCTCTAAAAACGGGACACTGGGGACCTTCCAGGCTACACTGTTCTAATCAACTTTCAATTGGGACCTCTCTAAATCCGGACACCCTGGGGATCTCCAGGCTACATGTTCTAATGAAATTTTACCAATTGGACCTCTCTAAACCTGGACACCATGGGGATCACCCCAGGCTACCATGTCAATATTACAATGGGACCTCTAAATACCGGACACCCTGTGGACCTTCAGTCTACACTGTTATATCAATATTACAATGGCACCTCTCTATACCGGACAAGATAGGGACCTCTAGGATACACTTTTTCAATCAATATTACAAGGGACTTCTCTAAACGGGACACCCTGGGGACCTCCAGGCTACACTGTTCTATCAATATTACAATTACAATGTCACCTCTCTAAACCGGACACCATGGGGACCTTCAGGCTGCACTGTTCTATCAATCAATATTACAATGGGACCTCTCTAAAAAGGACACCCTGGTGACCTCCAGGCTACACCGTTCTATAAATATTACAATGGTACCTCTCTAAACCGGACACCATGGGGACCTCCAGGCTACACTGTTCTATCAATATTACAATGACACCTCTGTAAATCGGACACCCTGGGGATCTCCAGGCTACACACTGTTCTATCAATAATACAATGGGACCTCTCTATACCGACTGGGGGATCTCCAGGCTACACACTGTATCAATAATACAAGGGACCCTCTCTATACCGACACTGGGGACCTCTAGGTACACGTTCTATCACTATTACAATGGCACCTCTCTATACCGGATATCTTTGGAATCTCCAGGCTACACTTTTCTATCAATACTACAATGGGACCTCTCTAAACGGGACACCCTGTGGACCTCCAGGCTACACTGTTCTATCAATATTACAATGGCACCTCTCTAAACGGGACACCATGGGGACCTCCAGGCTACACAGTTCTATCAATATTACAATGGGACCTCTCTAAACCGGACACTTTGCGGATATCCAGGCTACACTGTTCTATCAATATTACAATGTGACCTCTCTAATCCGGACACCCTGGGGACCTCCAGGCTACACTGTTCTATCAATATTACAATGGGACCTCTCTATACCGGACACCCTGGGGATATCCAGGCGACATTGTTATATCAATATTACAATGGGACCTCTCTCAACCGGACACCCTGGGGACCTCCATGCTACACTGTTCTATTAATATTGCAATGGGACCTCTCTAAACCGGACACCCTGGGGACCTCCAAGGTACACTGTTCTATCAATATTACAATGTGACCTCTCTAAACGGGACACCCTGGGGACCTCCAGGCCTCACTGTTCTATCAATATTACAATGGCACCTCTGTAAACCGGACACCCTGGGGACCTCCAGGCTACACTGTTCTATCAATATTACAATGGGACCTCTCTAAAGGGGACACCCCTGGGTACCTCCAGGCTACACTGTTCTATTAATATTACAATGGGACCTCTCTATACCGGACACCCTGGGGATCTCCAGGCTACATTGTTCTATAGGTATTAAAATCGGACCTCTCTAAACCAGACACACTGGGGACCTCCAGGCTACACTGTTCTATCAATATTACAATGGGACCTCTCTAACCCGGGCACACTGACGATCTCCAGGCTACACTGTTCGTTTAATATTACAATGTGACCTCTCTAAACCGGACACCCTGACGATCTCCATGCTAGAATGTTCTATCAATATTACAATGGGAACTCTCTAAACCGGACACCCTGGGGATCTCCAGGCGGCACTGATCTATCAATATTACAATGGTACCTCTCTAAACCCGATACCCTGAGGACCTCCATGCTAGACTGTTCTATCAATATTACAATGGGACCTCTCTAAACCGGACACCATGAGGATCTCCATGTTACACTGTTCTATCAATATTACAATGGGACATTTCTATACCGGACACCCTTGGGACCTCCAGGCTACACAGTCCTATCAATATTACAATGGGACCTCTCTATACCGGACACCCTGGGGACCTCCAGGCTACACTGTTCTATCAATATTACAATGGCACCTCTCTAAAGGGGACACCCTGGGGACCTCCAGGCTACACGTTTGTATCAATATTACAATGGGACCTCTCTATACCGGACACCCTGGGGACCTCCAGGCTACACTGTTCTATCAATATTATAATGGGACCTCTCTAAAGGGGACACCCTGGGGACCTCCAGGCTACACTGTGCTATCAATATTACAATGGCACCTCTCTATACCGGACACCATGGGGACCTCCAGGGCACATTGTTCTATCAATATTACAATGGGACCTCTCTAAACTGGACACCCTGGGGACCTCCTGGCTACACTGTTCTATCAAAATTACAATGGCACCTCTCTAAACCGCACACCCTGGGGATCTCCAGGCTACACAGTTCTATCAATATTACAATGGGACCTCTCTATACCGGACACCCTGGGGACCTCCAGGTTACACTGTTGTATCAATATTACAATGGCACCTCTCTAAACCGGACACCCTGCGGACCTCCAGGTCTCACTATTCTAACAATATTACAATGAAACCTCTGGAAACCGGACACCCTGGGGATATCCAAGCTACACTGTTCTATCAATACTACAATGGGACCTCTCTCAATCGGACACCCTGGGGATCTCCAGGCTACACTGTTCTATCAATATTACAATGAGACCTCTCTAAACCGGGCGCCCTGGGGATATCCAGGCTACACTGTTCAATCAATACTACAATGGGACCTTACTAAACGGGACACCCTGGGGACCTCAAGGCTACACTGTTCTATGAATATTACAATTGGACCTCTCTAAACCGGTCACCATGGTGATCACCAGGCTACACTGTTCTATCAATATTACAATGGCACCTCTCTATACCGGACAACATGGGGACCTCCAGGATACACTTTTCAATCAATATTACAAGGGACCTCTCTAACGGGACACCCTGGGGACCTCCAGGCGACACTGTTCTATCAATATTACAATTACAATGGCACCTCTCTAAACCGGACACCATGGGGACCTCCAGGCTGCACTGTTCTATCAAACAATATTACAATGGGACCTCTCTAAAAAGGACACCCTGGTGACATGCAGGCTACACTGTTCTATCAATATTACAATGGTACCTCTCTAAACCGGAGACCATGGGGATCTCCAGGCTACACTGTTCTATCAATATTACAATGGTACCTCTCTAAACCGGACACCATAGGGACCAGAAGGCTACACTGTTCTATCAATATTACAATGACACCTCTATACCGGACACCCTGGGGATCTCCAGGCTACACTGTTCTATCAATATTACAATGACACCTCTCTAAATCGGACACCCTGGGGATCTCCAGGCTACACTCTGTTCTATCAATATTACAATGGCACCTCTCTATATCTGATATCTTGGGAATCTCCAGGCTACACTTTTCTATCAATATTACAATGGGACCTCTCTAAACGGGACACCCTGTGGACCTCCAGGCTACACTGTTCTATCAATATTTCAATGGCACCTCTCTAAACGGGACACCACGGGGACCTCCAGGCTATACACTGTTCTATCAATATTACAATGGGACCTCTCTAAACCGGACACTTTGCGGATATCCAGGCTACACTGTTCTATCAATATTACAATGGGACCTCTCTAATCCGGACACACTGGGGACCTCCAGGCTACACTGTTCTATCAATATTGCAATGGGACCTCTCTATACCGGACACCCTGGGGATATCCAGGCGACACTGTTATATCAATATTACAATGGGACCTCTCTAAACCGGACACCCTGGGGACCTCCAGGCTACACTGTTCTATCAATATTGCAATGGGACCTCTCTAAATCGGACACCCTGGGGACCTCCAAGGTACACTGTTCTATCAATATTACAATGGAACCTCTCTAAACGGGACACCCTGGGGACCTCCAGGCTACACTGTTCTATCAATATTACAATGCCACCTCTGTAAACCGGACACCCTGGGAACCTCCAGGCTACACTGTTCTATCAATATTACAATGGGATCTCTCTATACCGGACATCCTGGGAACCTCCAGGCTACACTGTTCTATCAATATTACACAGGGACCTCTCTAAACGGGACACCATGGGTATCTCCAGGCTACACTGTTCTATTAATATTACAATGGAACCTCTCTATATCGGACACCCTGGGGACCTCCAGGCTACACTGTTCTATCAATATTACAGTGAAACCTCTCTAAACCGGACACCCTGGGGACCTCCAGGCTACACAGTTCTATCAATATTACGATGGGACCTCTCTAATGGGGACACCATGGTGACCTCCAGGCTACACTGTTCTATCAATATTACAATGGTACCTCTCTAAACCGGAGACCATGGGGATCTCCAGGCTACACAGTTTTATCAATATTACAATGGTACCTCTCTAAACCGGACACCATGGGGACCTCCAGGCTACACTGTTCTATCAATATTACAATGACACCTCTCTAAATCGGACACCCTGGTGATCTCCAGGCTACACACTGTTCTATCAATAATACAATGGGACCTCTCTATACCGGACACCCTGGGGACCTCCAGGCTACATTGTTCTATCAATATTACAATGGCACCTCTCTATACCTGATATCTTGGGAATCTCCAGGCTACACTTTTCTATCAATATTACAATGGGACCTCTCTAAACGGGACACCCTGTGGACCTCCAGGCTACACTGTTCTATCAATATGAAAATGGGACCTCTCTAAACCGGAAACCCTGTGGATATCCAGGCTACAATGTTCTATCAATACTACAATGGGACCTCTCTAAACGGGACACCCTAGGGACATCCAGGCTACACTGTTCTATCAATTTTACAATGGGACCTCTCTAAACCGGACACCCTGGGGATCTCCAGGCTACACTGTTACAATAGGACCCTCTATACCGGACACCCCGGGGATGTCCGGACCTATCTAAACCGGACACCCTGGCGATCTCCAGGCTACACTGTTCTATCAATATTACACAGGGACATCTCTAAACGGGAGACCATGGGTATCTCCAGGCTACACTGTTCTATCAATATTACAATGGAACTTCTCTATATCGGACACCCTGGGGACCTCCAGGCTACACTGTTCTATCAATATTACAATGACACCTCTCTAAACCGGACACCCTGGGGACCTCCAGGCTACACTGTTCTATCAATATTACGATGGGACCTCGCTAATGGGGACACCCTGGTGACCTCCAGGCTACACTGTTCTATCAATATTACAATGGTACCTCTCTAAACCGGAGACCATGGGGATCTCCAGGCTACACTGTTCTATCAATATTACAATGGTACCTCTCTAAACGGGACACCATGGGGACCTCCAGGCTACACTGTTCTATCAATATTACAATGGCACCTCTCTATACCGGACACCCTGGGGATCTCCAGGCTACACTGTTCTATAAATATTACAATGACACCTCTCTAAATCAGATACCCTGGGGATCTCCAAGCTACACACTGTTCTATCAATAATACAATGGGACCTCTCTATACTGGACACCCTGGGGACCTCCAGGCTACACTGTTCTATCAATATTACAATGGCACCTCACTATACCGTATATCCTGGGAATCTCCAGGCTACACTGTTCCATCAATATTACAATGTGACCTCTCTAAACCGGACACCATGGGGACCTCCAGGCTACACTGTTCTATCAATATTACAATGGGACCTCTCTAAACGGGACACCCTGGGGTTCTCCAGGCTACACTGTTCTATCAATATTACTATGGGACATCTCTAAACCGGACAACATGGGGACCTCCAGTCTACACTGTTATATCATTATTACAATAAGACCTCTCTAAGCCGGACACCCTAGGGACCTCCAGGCTACACTGTTCTATCAATATTACAATGGGACCTCTCTAAACCGGACACCCTGTGGACCTCCAGGCTACAGTGTTCTATCAATATTAAAATGGCACCTCTCTAAACGGGACACCATGGGGACCTCCAGGCTACACTGTTCTATCAATATTACAATGGGACCTCTCTAAACCGGACACTTTGCGGATATCCAGGCTACACTGTTCTATCAATATTACAATGGGACCTCTCTAATCCGGACACCCTGGGGACCTCCAGGCTTCACTGTTCTATCAATATTACAATGGGACCTCTCTATACCGGACACCCTGGGGATATCCAGGCGACACTGTTATATCAATATTACAATGGGACCTCTCTAAACGGACACCCTGGGGACCTCCAGGCCTCACTGTTCTATCAATATTACAATGAGACCTCTCGAAACCTGACACCCTGGGGATATCCAGGCTACACTGTTCTATCAATACTACAATGAGACCTCTCTAAACGGGACACCCTGGGGACCTCCAGGCTACATTGTTCTATCAATATTACAATGGGACTTCTCTAAATCGGACACCCTGGGGATCTCCAGGCTGCACTGCTCTATCAATATTACAATGGGATCTCAAACTGGACACCATGGGGACACCAGGCTACACGTCATCAATATTACAAGGGACATCAAACCGACACCCGGAGACCTCCGGCTAACTGTTCTATCAATATTACAATGGCACCGTTATACGGACAACCGGGGACCTCCAGGCACACTTTCCATCAACATTACAAGGACCTGTCTAAACGGGTCACCCTGGGGACCTCCAGGCTACACGTTCTATCAATAGACAATGGGGACCTCTCTAAAACCGAAACGCGGGATATCCAGGCAAATTCTATCAATACTACAATGGGAACCTCTAAAACGGGACACCTGGGGACCCCAGCTACAATGTTCTATCAATATTACCAATGTGATCTCTAAACTGGACCCTGGGGATATCCAGGCTACACTGTTCTATCAATAAATACAATGGGACCTCTCTAAATCGGACACCCTGGGAAATCTCCAGGCTTACACTGTTCTATAAATATTACAAGGGGACTCTCTAAACAAAGGGACACCCTGGGGACATCCAGGCTACACTGTTCTATCAATTTTACAATGGGACCTCTCTAAACCGGACACCCTGGGGATCTCCAGGCTACACTGTTCTATCAATATTACAATGGGACCCTCTATACCGGACACCCTGGGGATGTCCGGACCTATCTAAACCAGACACCCTGGCGATCTCCAGGCTACACTGTTCTATCAATATTACACAGGGACCTCTCTAAACGGGAGACCATGGGTATCTCCAGGCTACACTGTTCTATCAATATTACAATGGAACCTCTCTATATCGGACACCCTGGGGACCTCCAGGCTACACTGTTCTATCAATATTACAATGACACCTCTCTAAACCGGACACCCTGGGGACCTCCAGGCTACACTGTTCTATCAATATTACGATGGGACCTCGCTAATGGGGACACCTTGGTGACCTCCAGGCTACACTGTTCTATCAATATTACAATGGTACCTCTCTAAACCGGAGACCATGGGGATCTCCAGGCTACGCTGTTCTATCAATATTACAATGATACCTCTCTAAACCGGACACCATGGGGACCTCCAGGCTACACTGTTCTATCAATATTACAATGGCACCTCTCTATACCGGACACCCTGGGGATCTCTAGGCTACACTGTTCTATAAATATTACAATGACACCTCTCTAAATCAGATACCCTGGGGATCTCCAAGCTACACACTGTTCTATCAATAATACAATGGGACCTCTCTATACCGGACACCCTGGGGACCTCCAGGCAACACTGTTCTATCAATATTACAATGGCATCTCACTATACCGGATATCCTGGGAATCTCCAGGCTACACTGTTCCATCAATATTACAATGTGACCTCTCTAAACCGGACACCATGGGGACCTCCAGGCTACACTGTTCTAATCAATATTACAATGGACCTCTCTAAAACGGGACACTCCCTGGGTTCTCCAGGCTACACTGTTCTATCAATATTACTATGGGACCTCTCTAAACCGGACAACATGGGGACCTCCAGTCTACACTGTTATATCATTATTACAATAAGACCTCTCTAAACCGGACACCCTAGGGACCTCCAGGCTACACTGTGCTACACTCAATATTACCAATGGGACCGGGACGGAAAATCAAAAAATCAAACGGACGACGTACCGTGACCTACCAGGCTACACTGTTCTATTCAATATTACAATGGCATCCTCTCTACAAAACGGGAACACCATGGGGACCTCTAGGCTAACACTGTTCTATCAATATTACAATGGGGACCTCTCTAAACCGGACACTTGCGGATTATCCAGGCTACACTGTTCTACTCAATATTACAATGGGACCTCTCTAATCCGGACACCCTGGGGACCTCCAGGCTTCACTGTTCTATCAATAATTAGAATGGGGACCTCTTTATATAACCGGACACCTGGGGATATCCAGGCGACACTGTTATATCAATATTTACAATGGGACCTCTCTAAACGGACACCCTGGGACCTCCAGGCCTCACTGTTCTATCCAATATTACAATGAGACCTCTCGAAAGAAACCTACACCCTGGGGATATCCAGGCTACACTGTTCTATCAATACTACAATGGTAGGGACCTCTCTAAACGGGACACCCTGGGGACCTCCAGGCTACACTGTTCTATCAATATTACAATGGGACTTCTCTAAATCGGACACCCTGGGGATCTCCAGGCTGCACTGCTCTACCAATATTACAATGGGACCTCTCTAAACTGGACACCATGGGGACCACCAGGCTACACTGTTCTATCAATATTACAATGGGACATCTCAATACCGGACACCCTGGAGACCTCCAGGCTACACTGTTCTATCAATATTACAATGGCACCTCTCTATACCGGACACCCTGGGGATCTCCAGGCTACACTGTTCTATAAATATTACAATGACACCTCTCTAAATCAGATACCCTGGGGATCTCCAAGCTACACACTGTTCTATCAATAATACAATGGGACCTCTCTATACCGGACACCCTGGGGACCTCCAGGCTACACTGTTCTATCAATATTACAATGGCACCTCACTATACCGGATATCCTGGGAATCTCCAGGCTACACTGTTCCATCAATATTACAATGTGACCTCTCTAAACCGGACACCATGGGGACTTCCAGGCTGCACTGTTCTATCAATATTACAATGGGACCTCTCTAAACGGGACACCCTGTGGTTCTCCAGGCTACACTGTTATATCAATATTACTATGGGACCTCTCTAAACGGACAACATGGGGACCTCCAGTCTACACTGTTATATCATTATTACAATAAGACCTCTCTAAGCCGACACCCTAGGGACCTCCAGGCTACACTGTTCTATCAATATTACAATGGGACCTCTCTAAACCGGACACCCTGTGGACCTCCAGGCTACACTGTTCTATCAATATTACAATGGCACCTCTCTAAACGGGACACCATGGGGACCTCCAGGCTACACTGTTCTATCAATATTACAATGGGACCTCTCTAAACCGGACACCCTGTGGACCTCCAGGCTACACTGTTCTATCAATATTACAATGGCACCTCTCTAGACGGGACACCATGGGGACCTCCAGGCTACACTGTTATATCAATATTACAATGGGACCTCTCTAAACCGGACACTTTTCGGATATCCAGGCTACACTGTTCTATCAATATTACAATGGGACCTCTCTAATCCGGACACCCTGGGGACCTCCAGGCTACACTGTTCTATCAATATTACAATGGGACCCTCTATACCGGACACCCTGGGGATGTCCGGACCTATCTAAACCGGACACCCTGGCGATCTCTAGGCTACACTGTTCTATCAATATTACACAGGGACCTCTCTAAACGGGACACCATGGGTATCTCCAGGCTACACTGTTCTATCAATATTACAATGGAACCTCTCTATATCGGACACCCTGGGGACCTCCAGGCTACACTGTTCTATCAATATTACAATGGAACCTCTCTAAACCGGACACCCTGGGGACCTCCAGGCTACACTGTTCTATCAATATTACGATGGGACATCTCTAATGGGGACACCCTGGTGACCTCCAGGCTACACTGTTCTATCAATATTAGAATGGTACCTCTCTAAACCGGAGACCATGGGGATCTCCAGGGTACACTGTTCTATCAATATTACAATGGTACCTCTCTATACCGGACACCCTGGGGATCTCCAGGCTACATTGTTCTATCAATGTTACAATGACACCTCTCTAAATCGGATACCCTGGGGATCTCCAAGCTACACACTGTTCTATCAATAATACAATGGGATCTCTCTATACCGGACACCCTGGGGACCTCCAGGCTACACTGTTCTATCAATATTACAATGGCACCTCTCTATACCGGATATCCTGGTAATCTCCAGGCTACACTGTTCTATCAATATTACAATGGGACCTCTCTAGACGGGACACCATGGGGACCTCCAGGCTACACTGTTATATCAATATTACAATGGGACCTCTCTAAACGGGACACCCTGGGGACCTCCAGGCTACACTGTTCTATCAATATTACAATGGGACCTCTCTAAACGGGACATCCTGGGGTTCTCCAGGCTACACTGTTCTATCAATATTACTATGGGGATTCTTTAAACCGGACAACATGGGGACCTCCAGTCTATACTGTTATATCATTATTATAATAAGACCTCTCTAAACCGGACACCCTGGGGACCTCCAGGCTACACTTTTCTATCAATATTACAAGGGACCTCTCTAAACGGGACACCCGGGGGACCTGCAGGCTACACTGTTCTATCAATATTACAATGGCACCTCTCTAAACCGGACACCCTGGGGACCTCCAGGCTACAGTGTTCTATCAATCAATATTACAATGGGACCTCTCTAAAAAGGACACCCTGGGGACCTCCAGGTTACACTGTCCTATCAATTTTACAATGGCACCTCTCTAAACCGGATACCCTGGGGACATCCAGGCTACACTGTTCTATCCATATTACAATGGGACCTCTCTAAACCGGACACCCTGTGGACCTCCAGGCTACACTGTTCTATCAATACTACAATGGGACCTCTGTAAATGGGACACCCTGGGGATCTCCAGGCTACACTGTTATATCAATATTACAATGTGACCTCTCTATACCGGACACCCTGGGGACCTCCAGGCTACACTGTTCTACACTGCCGCCTGCGATTCTCTTACCAAAAATTGCAATCCAGCGGTCCTTGAATTGCAATTCGTCCCCTCTGAAATTGCATTATAATTGCGGTCCAATAGCGGTCCCGTTTTTGCGGTCATTCTTTCGCGATACCGTTTGTGCGGTCATTCTTTCGCGGTCCAGTTTGTGCGGTCATTCTTTCGCGATACCGTTTGTGTGGTCATTCTTTCGCTATTTGCGGTAAAAACTTACCGTATCATCGTATAGTACTGTTTGTTTACATTATACAAACGTACTATACTAATATTATACACTACGATATCCGTTCGTATGTACGATATATCTGTACGGATATGGTATGAATATACAGTGGGTCATCGTGCGGAAAATTATATACCGATGCACCGGTTCATTTCGCATGTAAACATCCGGTTTTCATTTCGATCATCTGCCCACAATTTTAAGTTTTTCAAAATGAATAAATTTTCATTTATTTTACGATACAGAAACAATTTAATTTAAAACTGAGGATTGTGAAGTACGGTATCACAGTGCATATACATGTGTGTTCAATACAGTAATTCATCAGTAATTCATCATTGTACTCCGCACCACCGCCGGGGACACCAAACAATGATCCCCGACACACTCCAGCCATCTACATTTGGTGTCCTAAAGGTTCCGGTCTATATCCCACAGTGGGAACAATTTGTATCACCACCACCACCAGTTTTTGTCTATGACTACACTACACCCTCCCCCCCCCCCCCCCCCCCCCCCCCCCCCCCCCCCCCCCCCCCCCCCCCCCCCCGCCCACCACTTCTGTCTGTAACGCAGGATGACGTGGCCGACTGATCAAGTGCTAAACTAGTCCTGGTGCGATGGCCCACTGATCAAGTGCTATACTAGTCTTGGTGCGATGGCCAACTGATCAAGTTCTAAACTAGTCGTGGTGCGATGGCCGACTGATCAATTTCTAAACTGGTCATGGTGCGATGGCCGACTGATCGAGTGCTATACTAGACCTGGTGCGATGGCCGACTGATCAAGGGCTAAACTATTCGTGGTGCGATGGTCGACTGATCAAGTTCTATAATAGTCCTGGTGCGATGGCCGACTGATCAAGTTCTAAACTAGTTCTGGTGCGATGGCCAACTGATCAAGTGCTAAAGTAGTCATGGTGTGATGGCCGACTTATCAAGTGCTATACTCGGCATGGCCGACTGATCACGTGCTAATACTGGGCATGTGAGATGGCCGAACTGATGAAGTGCTATACTGGGCATGGTGCAATGGGCGACTGATCAAGCGCTATACTAGTTATGGTGCGATGGCAGACTGATCAAGTGCTCTACTAGTCATGGATGGCCGACTGATCAAGTGCTATACTCGGCATGGCCGACTGATCACTTGCTATACTGGGCATGGTGAGATTGCCAACTGATCAAGTGCTATACGTACTTGAGCAGGTGCAATGGCGACTAATCAAGTGCTATACTAGTTATGGTGCGATGGCAGACTGATCAAGTGCTCTACTAGTCCTGGTGCAATGACCGACTGATCAAGGGCTAAACTAGTCCTGGTGCGATGGCCGACTGATCAAGTTCTATACTAGTCCTGGTGCGATGGCCGACTGATCAAGGGCTACACTAGTCCTGGTGCGATGTCCGTCGGATCAAGGGTTAAACTAGTCCTGGTGCGATGGCCGACTGATCAAGGGCTAAACTAGTCCTGGAGCGATGGCCGACTGATCAAGTTCTATACTAGTCATGTTGCGATGGCCGACTGATCAAGTGCTAAACTAGTCCTGGTGCGATGGCCGACTGATGAAGTTCTAAACTAGTCCTGGAGCAATGGCCGACTGATCAAGTTCTAAACTAGTCCTGGTGCGATGGCCGACTGATCGAGTGCTATACTTTTCCTGGTGCGATGGCCGACTGATCAAGGGCTAAACTACACTCCCGCCTGCGATTCTCTTACAAAGAATTGCAATCCAGCGGTCCTTGAAATGCAATTAGTCCCCTTTGAAATAATTGCGGTCCAATCGCTGTCCCGTTTTTGCGGTCATTCTTTCGCGATACCGTTTGTGCGGTCATTCTTTCGCGGTCAAGTTTGTGCGGTCATTCTTTCGCGATACCGTTTGTGCGGTCATTCTTTCGCTATTTGCGGTAAAAACTTAGCGTTACGCGTATATATACACCTACAGTAGCGCCTTTCTGCTCCTTACCTATTTGTATATACAGAGTGGCCTGCGGTTCTCTTACCAGGCGAATTGCAATTCCTGGAGCGCAGGATTGCAATTCGCGTTCCCATTAATTGCAATTGGACCGCAATCGGAATGCAATCATGTGACTGCGGTCCAAAGAGTTGGTTGCGGAATTGCAATACTTATAGCGCAGTTAGCGCTGCGCTCCGCTTTTAATTGCAGTTTACGCTCCTTTTTTTCTTTAAATTGCGAAAAAATGACCGCTTTACGCTGCGCTCTGCGGTCAAACCAGCGGACCGCTCTGCTTGACCAATGCGGCAATACAGTCGAAATAGTTGACAAACGTATCCGTGTTCCAATCCAAAATTGTATCCCATCTATTTCATTCAAAGTGACTAGAAAGTCAGTGGTATTGGTGATCTGTTTTTTTGGTGCGCAAATATAAATCGGCGGGTTATTGCGAGACAAACAGTGAAACCTTGACCTTGACAATTTCTTGGACAAAAAAAAATGTCGTCACTGCCGTTCCGAATATCAAGAACACATTAATAGACATCACCATACTCACAATATATTTATTTTCATATAAAAAATCAAATTATAATGTGTGGTCTACGTATAATATGGCAAAATTAAGCATCAATTTTTCGTTTATTTGTTTCCTGTTTCGTCGTATCAAATTACGTTTTCCTATTATGTTAACATTATTTCGACGCGATCCTATAGTCGACATAACAATTACTGAGATCAACTTAACTTTTCATAATGTCTTTCAATTTCAAGCTGCAAGGAGACTTGTGAATTGCATATTAACCATAATAACATGGTGAACATATTGATAATAATTTTAAAAGAAAAGCGTATTTTAATTTTCGAAACCTGATCATAATTTTTTTTTTAAAGATTTATTTTGGAATTAGATTTCTATTACTGCAAGCTTTCTGTTCTGGCTGTTGATTTCTATTGGCCCGAATCAAATTTTGTGAAGATAATATTGTTCCGGTGATAGCCATTTCTTTAAAATAAAACGGTTTACTTGTGTCACAGAGTGAGAAAGATAAATAACGGCCCGGAATCGAACCAGGGACCTCATGTTTACCGTACCATGCCCATGGGTCTACCGAGCAAGCTAACAAGGCACAGATCATACACACTTCATCCTCATAGTCAGTTGCGTACTGTGACATTCTTCTCCGCCAAATTGAAATTCGTCCTCGAATTCCATGTTTAATTTTTGTCTCCGGATTCCATATGTTTGGGTACAATTTTGGGAATTATCGTCCGTACCCAGAGTTACGGTGCTCCATAGGTTTTTCCTGCAGAGTACCGAATCGGATCTCATTCGCACTTTAGTTGTTAATTGTGACATATTTTTCTGTACTTATTACACAGAAATGAATAAGTATAATACTGACATTGAAAAATACAGAAAATATGTCGCAATTAACAGTTGAAGTGCAAATCAGATGTGATTTGGTACTTTGCAGGGGAAACCTACGGAGAGCACCATAACTCTCGGTACGGACGATGCGTGAGTATTCTGCAGAGTTACTTCTTTCCCGCAACTACGTTGGGCGCTAAATGTCACAGGGTAGAAAGATGCTCACCAGCCCGGAATCGAACCGGGGATCTCTGGTTTTACCACACCATCGCTCTACCTACTGAGCAAACCGGACACAAATACACACTTTTTTCACATTAGTGATCACTTCATTTCAACAAAAATTCACAAGTAGAAGCTAATGCCAAATTATTACAGTCAACGTCACAGATTATGCTCTTGGCGACATTAGCGGACACAAATTTATCCATCAATTTGATCAAATAAACAACGGAATCTGACAGATAACACTACGACGGCGCATGGAAACATCATTATTCTGGTACTTGGAATCAAAATGGTGGATATTAAGATCAATATGTGAGGCGCTGACAGAACCTTTAACATTTGTTATCACGATAGCAGCTACAGGGATTGTTGGACGCATTTATTTAGAGAAACAAGTGATTACAAACCGCATTGGATAATATACTAAGTCACATTTTGTTCTAACGTACACCAACATAGAGGATTAAATTTGCGTCAATGTTGTATTCTGGATTTTGTGGACAGGTGACAGAAATCGGAGCTGGATAAGAACCGACAGACGTGATTCTGAATATGCGTACTTGGTCTGTGGTTATTCTTCCAGATCATGTCATGCATGTTTGAATTTCACGTCATGTCAAAACAGCACTATTGAACATAATGAATAACTTTAATATTCTACACCAGAATTAAAGTTCATTCATCGTCTGATGTGTAACTGATGAATTAAGGTAAGTTACTTGTATATGACAACTTTTGCCTCACTAATTGTTATGCCCCACCACAATAGTGGAGGGGGCATTTAGTGTTACCCTTGTCCGTTCTTCCGTCCGTCACCAACTTAGTAACTCGTAAAACTTTTAAACCGTAATAGCTACAGACCTGAAACTTGGTACATGTATGTTTGATTCGACCCCATGGTCATAGATTATCTCCCCCTTTTCAAGTTAGAATTTTCGAATTTTTGGCTTGTAGCTCGTAAAACTTTTAAACCCTAATAGCTACACACCTGAAACTTGGTATGTAGCTTCCTTATGATGAGTAGATTTGCAAAGTTTATTTTGATTCGACCCCCGTGTCATGGATTATCTCCCCCTTTTTTAATTACAATTTGAAAATTTTGCCTTGTAACACGTAAAACATTTGTAATAGCTACAGCACTGAAATTAAATTTGATATGTAGCTTCCTTATGATGAGTAGATGCGGAAAGTTTATTTGGATTTTTGATGCAATATTTTTTATGAAACTTAACACATGCATAGGTCTCACGGGACAGTGCGGAGCTAGCGTTAAAGATACATGCCCACTCAGTAAGCACAAAATGTTCTTTATGTCAAAGACATCATCGGTGACATTTTCTGGCCAGATAGACAATCATTTACCATTACCCACGTATTGTTTGGCATTATTATACATTTTATATCAGAAGAAAATTTCCACATTGCTATCAGGGACGATAACCGTGTTTCCTTAAAATGTTAACGGACATTACTATTTATTCTCTGTATTTATTTTTTGATGTGCGATGACCATACTTTATAATCTGTCAATTTTTTGTTCAGTTGGTGCATTTAATTAGTATAAATAATTATAAAATATCATGCCCCATTTGCACATGAAAATACCGATACCACCGCGCTTCACTATCAGTAAAATAAATATTACCAAATGATTATATCTGTATAGCGGGCACTCGTAATGTTTATAACTAGTGGAATAGTGACAATTATACACTTATTTAATTCCCATAAAGAGCATTTTTAGCCTACTGAGTGGGCATGCACCTTTAAAAAGGGGTTGGACAATTTTTGTCGCGACCGCCTGCGGACAGTGCGATATAGTCTGCGCATTGACGTCCATCCGTAGTTTTTTTGCCGAGCCTGCTTGCGGAAAGCGAGACTTAGTGATCACAATGACGTCCGTGCGTCAGTCCGTGCGTCAGTCCGTCCGAAATCGGTGTATGTTTTTAAATACCATATCCTAAGTCACATTGACTTGAAACATCAAATGCTTACTAGTCCTCATCCAGATATTCATTCTGTGTGCCACTCATGCGGCCCCTCTGCCCCAAGGTCAAGGTCAAATGACTTTGAAATTTGTGTTAATGTTTTTGCATACCTTATATCTCCACAACACTTACTCAGATTTGGATATTTTGGTGGTATCATTTCTACCACTCTCGTATGCCATATTTCTCATATTTTGGCGATTTTTGGTGTGGGTAGGTGGTAGTACGATTGTGGATGTTTTCGTCCCAATTGTGGATACATACGACAGAAAATTTGTGGCTCCATGCAGAATGGACTGGAACCCCCATCCACTATTGGGCGAAAACGTCGTCTTTTGTACTACCAGTCCCAATTGTGGATATCGTGTCCAATTGTGTATACTCGCGTCCCAATTGTGGATGCCTTCGTTCCAATTGTGGATATTCTCATTGTCATATGTCATATTTTGTCATATTTTGGTGATTTTTTTCAATTTTGGTAGTACAATTGTGGATGTTTTCGTCACAATTGTGGATACATACAACAGAAACAATTGTGGCTCCGTGCAGAATTTACTAGAACCCCATCCACTATCGGGCGAAAACATCGTCTTTTGTACTACCAGTCCCAATTGTGTATATCGTGACCAATTGTGGATATTCTCGTCCCAATTGTGGATGTCTTCGTCCCAATTGTGGATATTCTCATTGTCATTTGTCATATTTTGGTGATTTTTTTTTCAATTTTGGTAGTACAATTGTGGATGTTTTTGTCACAATTGTGGATGTTTTGGCAATTTTGCAATGTATCCACGATTGGGACGTCTAGTACAAAAGACGACGTTTGCGCCCGATTGTGGATACTCTCGTCCCAATTGTGGATGTCTTCGTCCCAATTGTGGATATTCTCATTGTCATTTGTCATATTTTGTCATATTTTGGTTATTTTTTTATTTTTTGTTGGTAGTACAATTGTGGATGTTTTTGTCACAATTGTGGATGTTTTTGCCGACTTTTGCAATGTATCCACTATTGGGACGTCTAGAATCCATAATTGGGACGAGAGTTATCCACAATTGGGACGAGAGTATCCACAATCGGGCGCAAACATCGTCTTTTGTACTACCACCACCAATTGGGCGAAAACGTCGTCTTTTGTACCACCCCCCAATTGTGGATGTCTTCGTCCCAATAGTGGATGTCTCGACCTTTCCATTCTCGTATGTCATATTTTCTCATATTTTGGAGATAAAAATTCACCTGCTTTTCCACGTGTATGTTGGCTCAAAAGAGGATGTGTGTGTGCAATTTGCATCCACAATTGAGAGGTGGTATCCTTTTGACTCTTATATACTACTCCACCTGTGAACAAAGGCGAGATTTTTCACTTCCCATGGCTGGCATTTATTCACAGGTTTGACTGTATATTGTATCTGCATAGCTGTTGGATAGGGTACCCCCGGAAATTTGACCTTCAGAGAAATTTTAGAGGTCATTTAGAGGTTATATTGACCCAAACTTTCTCATCGACATGGGTGTATAAAGAAATGCAGTATATGATTTATAACAACATTATGATTATGATAGCCTACTGCTGATGAATTATTTTGTTAGCTATATAAAAAGGAATTCGGTAAATGCCGAATTATTGAGAAAAAAACATGTCTGACGTTGAAGATGGCCACCATATTGCATAATAAACAAGAAAATATCATGTTGTACGTCATATTTGTGTTACAAACACATTGATGACACCTTTATCAAAGTTACCGTCCGTAAGTTCAATATGGCCGGCAAAACGTTATGTTGTTTTCAATTCGTTCTGAGTTAGCCTATTGCTGACAATGAATATATTTCATATTAGCATGCCATTTTCATGGAATTTGTGACTAATATTATCCTTCATTTTGTATTATTGATTAAATTAATCGAACATATTTTAAGATTGGGGCGATTCGAGCTGAATTTTCTGGCGTCCCGCACCCAAATTCTAAAGTATAAAATGAAACCAGACGAACTTAAAATGAAAATGAGGTGTCTTTTTACAGTTTTCGATAGTTTTTGGTAGTACATTCTCATTGAACTGCGTATATTTTGGTATAGGACTTCAAATTCAAGATCCGCCATATTGGAAAACTAAAAACAAAACAATGTTTCTGTAGTCCGATAAGGTCAAAATATACATTGTATGAGCTTTCTTCGTTAATTGTTACATGGTAAGGTGGTAATTTAGAGTTGAGTTAATCATACTTTTAAAAGTAAAGATGGCTGACATCTATACTCTTGATAAACATAAAATATATATGCGGAAATAGCTGACACACCGTGTGTATCTATATTTCGCATGGCAATCCTTATGAATGGTAACTCTAATAACTTTTTGTATTTGGAGTAAATACCAAAATCAGAACTAGCTATTTACATCATGAAAATGTATACTCAGCCGTAAAATTAGAATGACCGGACTTGGTGTCGGGTCAATACCACACCATTGTCCCTTAGTTACATATCAACAAGTAATCAGATTAGCACTAATCGTGTTGCCTTTTAATGGGGTATGACAGGATTTCCTCCTCAAGTACAAGAAGGCCGAAAATGAGGTATAAACCATGTCGACATTCCGATGAAGAGGAACACTGATCTTCACATTACCCTTCGCGTGCGGGCAACCAACCACACACCGAAACGTATATAATAGACATTGTAATCAGATAGTGCGCAGCAAACATAATTGAGAGACGTTGAGTCGAGAGAGTGCCTCAGTTGATTCCATCACCAGATTAACAGTTTTCTACAAAACCTAACTATGGAAGAAACCTGGACAAGTGTTTAGATCCCGAGACTAAACAAGAGTCATGTGTGTGGAAGACATATAATTCACCGTCGCCGACGAAAGCCATTGTATGAACGTCTGCCTCAAGATTATGTTTATCGTCTTCTTCGACATCAGAGGTGTCGTGATGATAACCCCAGATATATACCATAACACAGAGCCCACTTGGGCATAAACAACTTAAATATATCATGTATGGGCAGTGTAAGATTAATTAGTACTCGCGTCAAATTGTGTAATGCGTATATACCATATTCACTGATGAATATCTTTGTGTTCTGTTCCAGTTACAGTTATTTTCGAACATTATGCTTAGTTTTGGAGTTGATGCACGACCCATTTCAAACACCATTAGTTTGTATGTTGTGTGTTCTAATGTTGTCTATGTTAAATGTATTGTCAGCTGCACTTTCGCGTAAGCTGTCAAACATGTCGTTCAGGAAAGATATGAATACAATTCCGGACATCGGGTCACCCTGTTTGACCACTTCATTTGAGGCAAAGAAGTCAGACATTTATTATTAAATTTGACGCACAGGTTCACTTGATTGTACATTCCTCAAATAACTTTAACCATATCTGAGCTTCATTCTTGAGTAATTAACTTCTGCCATAACATCCGTCTGTTTACACTATCAAACGCCTTTTGGTAGTCCACACACACTATATATACATGTGCATGTAATTCAGTACTTCCGTGTGTTCTTACTATTGTTTGGTCATGGAATCCAGAGCTCCAGATAAGGAATTAGTAATTGAGTATTTTCATTTCATCACTTCTGAAACATTTGGGTATTTTAAAATTTTAATTGGGTAAACTAAATTCACACTACTGTTTACACAACACCAGACAGCAATTATTGAATAGTTTGCTTTGAAACGAAAACATACCAAGATGTGTTTTCATGGAAAATAAGAAAAATATGCTATATTTGTGGTCTGTTTATTGTTTTCTGCAGCACGATAAAGGTAATACACAATTCTTATTGCTTTTTGATGCTCGCTACTTCTGATTTCAATTGGGTTTTTGGTAAATTTAATTGGGTATTTAAGCAAATATGCAGCTTATCTGGAGCTCTGGAATCAAGAACCCGTACGTGTACCCCACGGGTTCCGTAAGGTGCACGTGCGGACACGGTGCGAGCGCGTGCGAATGATGTACGGGCTTTAGAACGCCCGTACGGGCGGTACATTGGGCCGGTACGGGGCCAACAAGGGGCCTATTCGATTTGTAAAGGCCGTACGGGTACGTGAGAGCACGTACGGTACACATACATGTAGGACCCAACATAGATCTGCCGAACTCAAAAGGGACTCGTACGGGCACTGGTACAGGCCCCGCACAACTGTTTACGGCATTCTACGGGCCTAACATCGTAGAATGTCCGTGTCAACTTTCAGCCCGGGCTATACTGCGAAAATCTGAAAATCTTCGAACAAAATGTGCGACCTGCGATTATCCACATAGTCTCATGGTTGTATCCCTTACTTGGCCCGTAAATTGCACGGGAGCTTCATGTGGCCGGGGCTTAATTGGTGTTGGAGGATAACTCACAGCATTCTTCTAACTATTTAAGTAATTAAGATATTCGTTAGAAACGGACATTTTACTTTTACATTGTCTATGCCATAAATGACTCCATTGTATATGTGTTCAATCAATATGAATTTACAACACATGAAAAATGCAAATTATTTGATAAATTAGTGTCTAGCGTGTTAAATTACTCATCAGAAATATGGGGGTTTCACATTGGAAAAGATATTGAAAACATACATACTAAATGTCTACGAAAGCTATTATGTGTCAATAAATCCACCAATCTAATAGGACTATATGGAGAATTGGGCAGAGTTCCACTAAGAGTAATGCGTAAGGTTCACATAACCCGATAACACTATTAAAATTAAATGACGATAGTATAACCAAAATAATGTATAACATGCTAAAAAACGACGCAGAAAATAATATGACCTATACTAACACAAACTGTGCTTATCAGATAAAAACAATGATTAACGATATAGGGTTAACAGAGTTATGGGTGAATCAAGACACATTGATCAATAATAATATAAACTACATCGTGCAAATTAGACAAAGGGTTTTAGACAATTACTATCAATCCTGGTATAACGATATAAATAGTTCTCAACGACTCTCATCGTATTCGAGGTATAAAACTACTCTTACGTTAGAACCATACTTAGACATTATAATGAATATAAAATATAAAATTGCATTATCACGATTTCGATTATCTTCCCATACTTTAGAAATAGAATGAGGTAGATACCATAATATTCCTAGAGACGAAAGAAAATGTAAATGCTGTAACCTAAACTCAGTAGAAAGCGAATATCATTTTCTCATGGTATGTCCTCTGTACTCAAACCTAAGAAGACAATATTTCAAACCTTATTTTTGCAGATGGCCAACACTAAATAAATATGATAATTTAATGACATCAACAAATATAAATACAGTAATTAATTTGTCAAAATATATTTATTTTGCTAACAATTTAAGGAAAGAATTAAAAGAATAATCAAAACATGATTTTCATCTCAGTTATTAATATTTCACATACGGTAGTACTACAATAGATCTACAACACAAGTGTGCGGTCTGAAATGAGAAGGATGTCTGCAATACCCTAACACAATTTATGTCATTTATAATATCCCAGCAAACATCGGTATCTCATTACACATTACACATATATCTGATTAGTAATAAGCATCTATCGTTGCAACCAGCATATACACGAATCAGACTGCATATATGTGGACTCTGGCTCGATATACGCTGTTTTCAACATTCATTATCCACACAAGTAAAAGCTCCTTCATTTCCATTCTGAAAATCTTTATTTCATGTGCACTACACAATTTCGTTTTAATGACTAGAAGCATTGTATTGCTTTATGCTGAATAAAATATGTTGTATTGTATTGTATATGGTGAATAATGAATGCGACGAGAACACAGCAATAAAGTCTGAATGAAGCACAACATGCGAATACGTCCCATAGAGTATACTAGTCGTGAAACATTAATATTGTAGCTTTGTCTGGAGAAATGGGGCTTATGTAATGTATGACCGTTGTAGCTCCTGATCTAATAGCACACTCCTGGAGCTTATATACTCTTTATTTCCTCCATAATATAGAGTATATATAGAGTATATAGAGTATATATCACCCATTCGAAATTAATAGATGATATCAAACTTTCAAATCGATGATATCATGCATTCGAATGATTGATACCACCAATTAAAAAGGAATGTGTGATATCACCCTTTTGAATAAGTGATGTTACCTATTCGAAAGGGTGATATCACCCATTCATTCTGAATTGGTGATATCATCCTTTCGAATACATGATATCACATATTCGAATGGGTGATATCACCGATTAAAAAGGAATGGGTGATATGACCTATTCGAATGCATGATATCACCCATTCGAATGAGTGATATCACCTATTCGAAAGGGTGATATCACCCATTCATTCTGAATTTGTGATATCCTTTCGAATAGGTGATATCACCGATTCGAATGGGCGATATCACAAAGTGCTATTAAAGTGCAAAACGGCGGCCCATACTAATTTTAATAATCAAATATGAATAGGAATTGTATTTATAGGAAATACTGTATAACAGTACAAGTAGATAATTATTCCCTCAATGCGCCCTACTATGGAGCACCGCAGGCACATGCATTTTTTTTATTAATTCGTTCCAACGAAATGTTCCCTCAATTTAACAATTCGTTCCCTCGAATTAACAATTCGTTCCCTCGAATTAACAATTCGTTCCAACGAAATAACAATTCGTTCCCTCAATTTAACAATTATTTCCCTCAATTTAACAATTCGTTCCCTCGAATTAACAATTCGTTTCCTCGAATTAACAATTCGTTCCCGTGCGAACGAATTGTTATTTCGTGGGAGCGAAACGTTAAATTGAGGGAACGAATTGTTTATTCGTGGGAACGAATTGTTATTTCGTGGGAACGAATTAATAAAAAAAGAAATTATAATGTTTTATGTTCCCTGCGGGGCTCCGTATCATACAACCCTTATCATGTCGCCTTAGTTCAAGTACACTGGGACAGAATGTCAGGTAAACATGTGTTTTCATGCATGAAGGAAGCAAATAAATGGCAGACAATTGTCATTATATTGCCAACGTTCGATTCCATTTGCAGGACATATTTCAGTATTCTTCGAAATCAGTTACGATGAAACACTGCTCTGTGATAAGAACCCGTTCTATACCTGATCATTCTTTGATTCAAAGATAATTGCTTCGTAAATGTGATGGAATATATGTATACCATATATTTGAACATTGCCTCGTTACTGTATCCTATATGGCACATGGAGTGGCCATCTTTGTGTGTTCAAGCCATCAGCCCCTTTCACCTCTTCTGGCGTTTGACACAAAACTGAAAATGTGAAGTAGAACATATGATATAATGTAGTTAATCACATGTAGAAAAACCAGGACAACGGACGCCTATCAATTATATTACACCAAACAGTAAACTGAGTGATCTGGGTCTGCATGGGTAGCATATGCTGTAAGTCCTAATTCTGCAATTCACATATTAATTAAAGTAACCAATTCATATTAATAAAATCAATAACAATGTCAAAAAAGTCTGACACGTAATTAATACCCACATGTCAAACATACCGCGCTCACATAATGACGTTACAATGTTTGTCCACGTTGCTGGGTAGATAGCATGCGCATGCATTGTACAGCTTATAGGTACATGCTACGGAGTCCAGCAGGGGGCATGGAATTTTTTAATTAATTCGTTCCCACGAAATAACAATTCGTTCCCTCAATTTAGCAATTCGTTCCCTCGATACAATAATTCGTTCCCTCAATTTAACAATTCGTTCCCTGGATATGACAATTCATTCCCACGAGATAACAATTCGTTCCCTCAAATTATCAATTCCTTCCCACGAAATGACAATTCGTTCCATCAATTTAACAATTCGTTCCCTCGAATTAACAATTCGTGTCCACGATATAACAATTTGTTCCCACGAATTAACAATTAGTTCCCGTGGGAACGAATTGTTATTTCGTGGGAACGAATTGTTAAAAGGAGGGAACAAATTGTTTATTCGTGGGAACGAATTGTTAAATTGAGGGAACGAATTGTTAATTCGTGGGAACGAATTTTTAATTTGTGGGAACGAATTGTTATTTCGTGGGAACGAATCAATCAAAAAAAAGAATTCTACGTCCCCTGCGGGGCTCCGTAACATGCCCACTCAGTAGGCACAACGCTTTCATTATACATTATAGGTATTAAATAAGTAATTGTTATCATTGTGTCACTAATCCACCAGTTCTAAACATTACCAGCGCCCGCTATACAGATATAATCATTTATTATACCCACTTTTTTAGGAAAAAAATCGGTATATTGTTTTCGTCACGGGTGTCCGTCCGTCCGTACGTCCGTCCGTCCGTACGTCCGTTCGTCCGTCCGTCGGTCCGTCCGTCACGTTTCTTGTAACTCGAAAAACTTGTTCACCTTCATACTTACGCGCCTGATATTTGGTATGTAGCTTCGTTATCATGTGCAGATGCGCAAAGTGAATTCGGATTTTTCATCCGACCCTCCATCATGGATTATCTCCCCCTTTCGGACTCAGAATTTCCCATTTTTTCCTTGTAACTCGAAAAACTTTTTCACCTTCATACCTACGCGCCTGGTATTTGGTATGTAGCTTCGTTATCATGTGCAGATGCGCAAAGTGAATTCGGATTTTTCATCCGACCCTCCATCATGGATTATCTCCCCCTTTCCGACTCAGAATTTCCCATTTTTTCCTTGTAACTCGAAAAACTTTTTCACCTTCATACCTACGCGCCTCATATTTGCTATGTAGCTTCGTTATCATGTGCAGATGCGCAAAGTGAATTCGGATTTTTCATCCGACCCTCCATCATGGATTATCTCCCCCTTTCGGACTCAGAATTTCCCATTTTTTCCTTGTAACTCGAAAAACTTTTTTCACCTTCATACCTACGCGCCTCATATTTGCTATGTAGCTTCGTTATCATGTGCACATGCGCAAAGTGAATTCCCATTTTTGATCCGACCCTCCATCATCGATTACCTCCCCCTTTCCGACTCAGAATTTCCCATTTTTTCCTTGTAACTTGAAAAACTTTTTCACCTTCATACCTACGCGCCTCATATTTGCTATGTAGCTTCGTTATCATGTGCACATGCGCAAAGTGAATTCGGATTTTTCATCCGACCCTCCATCATGGATTATCTCCCCCTTTCGCACTCAGAATTTCCCATTTTTTCCTTGTAACTCGAAAAACTTTTTCACCTTAATACCTACGCGTCTGATATTTGGTTCGTAGCTTCGTTTTGATGTGCTGATGCGCAAAGTGAATTCGGATTTTTTATCCGACCCTCCATCATGGAATACCTCCCCCTTTCGGACTGAGCATTTGGGGAAAGTGGGTATATTGCGATGGCGCGCCATCGACTTTTTCTAGTTCATATTTATTTTACTGTTACATGTAGTGACTCTCGGTGGTATTAGACTATTTGCATATGCAACTGAGGGATGATATATTTTAATTATTTATACTAATTCATTGCGTCACGTGAAAGCATCATATTGTTTTAATTATGTATACATTGTATTAATTAAATGCCTCGCCTGAACAAATAATAATGCTGCCATTTTGAGATCGTAAACAACGGACCACGTGATTCTCCACCGTGTGATTGGATACTCGGCCAAATTCATCGTTTGACAGAGAACGGACAATGAAAACTGTGCAATGAAAATATAACGTATGATACATGTATGTAATGATGTATAAACGGTCAAATAATACGGCATACAGCGCCGTATAGAATAAATAACAAGACAATTGCCACATACAATGTTTGTCGCTGTGACTGGAGAAATGGGGGTTAAGGGTTGTGCGACCAGAGCAGATCCATATCAGCATGTGCATCCCCACAGTTTGGTCAGGATATATACTGTTCGCCATTCCACTAATGAAACACCCGTTATGATTCTAACTAGCAATATAAATCGCTACCAGGCTACATGAGTTTGCTGTTTGATCAGGAGGTAAGGTACACTGGTCACAATTCCCAAAAAGCCCCATTTCTCCAGTTACATCCATATACTATTTACATTGGAACCTCTCGAAACCGAACACCCTGGGAGGTCCCGAGGGTGTCCGGTTTAGAGGGGTTTCACTGTAATTAAGCACTCGATGACCAATATTGTCATTTACAGTCATGAACAGACAGGACAATGAAACAAATTACATTGTAAACCATCTAAATTAAGCACACTACTCTCTAAGGTGTCCGGTTTAGAGGGGTTTCACTGTAATTAAGCACTCGATGACCAATATTGTCACTTACAGTCATGAACAGACAGGACAATGAAACAAATTACATTGCAAACCATCTAAATTAAGCACAATACTATCTAGGGTGTCCGGTTTACAGAGGTTTCACTGTATCTATATCCAATCATGTTTACAAGGGAAGTATGTATGGATAACATTATTATCAGCTGTGGAACCTTGTATGGTACTACATGTACATGTATGTCGGTCGTCCACGGTCGTCCAATATTTAGGAGTAAAAGGGTCAATTTACATACCTGATGTTATTGTTTAACACCTCAGTATCGTGTATACTGTAATATATAAACATGAACGTTGTAATATTCTTGTTTGCCTCGTGTATGAATTTTTATTATATACCTACGCATGAAATACATAGTTATACGATGTAAATAAAAGTCATATGTTCTCATCGATGAAATAAACATCTTCCGGTGAAAATACGACAACTTCCGCTATCTATATTCATAACGCGTACCTGCAGTGCCGGACTGCAAATAGGCTGCAAATACACATTCATTACCGTATACAGTCTAACAAAAATGCGAATTTCCATCGAGCGGTATATAATAAATAGAATATTCATATTTTTGCAACGAATATGACATATATGTTCATCGAGTGGTGTGTAATGTCCATATTTCACGAGTGCCGTTAGGCAAAAATATGAATATCCTCTATATATTAACGTGAACCTCATGATACCATTTTGTATGGACTGAGTGAATAAAGAGTTTTGTACTTTTGTACTTGTACTTGTACATGCCAGTAGGTCCATTTTCAGCCAGCCGTGCATTTAGTGATCATGTTCAGCCTATAATTGCTATACCGCTATAATTCCACATAGAAATTACGACCTCATAGTGAGCCTGATTCATTCACAGGTACCTGTGTCTGGCAGAATTTTGTTTTCCTGAATTGATTACACATTGATGATGTAATACATTCAGTATAATATTTCTGCACACTTTTAATCATCAAATATATGCACTCGTTACTTCTATATGATATAATGCATTTCGGGGAAAATAAATGATTACTCCCTCAAAGTAAGCTTAGCTAGATAAGTATGCTTAGCAATGTTAGTGAAATCGGCTACAGACGCGTCACCAATCACATGCACTTCACTTTCCCCGACTATCTTCATACGGGCCGGCTGTTACTTAAGACGTGTATTACTACTGTCTGTTTCACAAAAAGACTTTGTAAACAATGTGTCACGGTACGTAACTCACTGTGGGGAGGAAATGTGTATTCGTGCCCGGCTAGCTCAGTCGGTTAGAGCGATGGTACGACAAAACAATATATAAAATACAATGTATATAAAAACAATATTTTTATCGATACATTTAATATTAAATTAAAGCAACATTTAAGAATGAACCTTCTTTTTATTTCGTGAAATTTGGTCAAGTATTGATTTTATTGTGAGAAATGCTTGACCGATTTTCAAAATTTAACTTTTGTTTTCTTAGCTAGATCATTTCCAAGCTATCTAGCCAGGTTTCGGAGTCAATTTCCAAAATATTTCGTTTTCTGACTCCTCCCACAGCTCCTGCATCTCCTTTTCCCCATGTTAAATTCCCACAGACAAATAATTGTTTCGTAATAAAATCAATATTTGACCAAATTTCACGAAATAAAAAGAAGGCTCATTCTTAAATTTTTATAAAATTTAATATTATCCAAACAAAACAACTGTTTTTGCATTGTGTATATGGCAGTAAAACTTTGGCAGGTTTCGAGAAACAGACAGTAGACATGTATGGCAAGCCAAATGCACAATAATTCCTTAAACCATGGTTTGAGCTCCAAACCCTGGTTTAGGCTCCTCAAACCCTAGTTTGGGCTTAAACTGCCATTTGAGATCCCAAATGGTAGTTTTCTTAAACCCTAGTTTGAGCAATTATTGTGCACTTGGCGGCAGAAACCACCGTTTGGACTCTCAAACTAGGGTTTCTGGTAGCTTAAACCACGGTTTGAGCTCAAACCCCAGTTTAGACTGCCCAAACCCTGGTTTAGGCTCGCCAAATGCACAATAATTCCCTAAACCCCAGTTTGAGAGTCCAAACCATGGTTTAGGCTCTCAAACCCCAGTTTGAGCAATTATTGTGCATTTGGCCAGAAACTGCCGTTTGAGGTCGTAATCGAATTAAAAGCCTAAACCCTAGTTTGAACCCAAACCGTGGTTTAAGGAAAAAACTGCCGATCGTGATCCCAAACGGTAGTTTTCTTAAACCCTGGTTTGAGCAATTATTGTGCACTTGGCGGCAGAAACCACCGTTTGGACTCTCAAACTAGGGTTTCAGCTAGCTTAAACCACGGTTTGAGCTCAAACCCCAGTTTAGACTGCCCAAACCCTGGTTTAGGCTCGCCAAATGCACAATAATTCCCTAAACCCCAGTTTGAGAGTCCAAACCATGGTTTAGGCTCTCAAACCCCAGTTTGAGCAATTATTGTGCATTTGGCCAGAAACTGCCGTTTGAGGTCGTAATCGAATTAAAAGCCTAAACCCTAGTTTGGACCCAAACCGTGGTTTAAGGAAACAACTGCCGATCGTGATCCCAAACGGTAGTTTTCTTAAACCCTGGTTTGAGCAATTATTGTGCATTATTGTGGATTATTTCGAAAGTCGAGTATTCATTGGCTGACTCGTTTCGCGCGTCTGCAGAAACAAAACAGATGCAGATATGGCGGCAAGACGGCGAGAAACTGATACCGAAGTTCGCTATTTTGGTCAAATTGTTGCTGCATGCCAGAGAAATTTGATTCACTACCAGCTGGTTCAGTGGTATAAGCAGGTTTTTCTCTGGCATGTTTTAATTTAAAATGGGTGGGATATTTTGATAAATGTGTCCCAAAATCCGCAACCATGCACATTTTGGAAGTCAGACTTCCAATATGAACTATGTATAAATATTGTATTATGTGCCGTTGATTATTCAGGAAGTGAATCGGTTTGAACTATTGCCTGAGATGTGGTAGGTACTACTATAATTTGATGTAGTTGCGAACTGTAACTTGCAATCTACTCCCGATTCCTCTCATAGGCCTTCACTGGAGAATAGTGAATCAGACCGTTAAACACCAATAAATCAAATTGAACATACAAAATATGTATTCAGATTGTCATTACTAGTTTTACTATTATCTGCTTCCGTGTGTCAAAATTCAATAAAAGAATATTGCAATAAAACCATTGATGTTGGTGAGGAGAAAATACAAATTTAGTGCGACATTACCTAGACCGGAAAACGCCTGTCACACGTGTAGTAGTGAATACACATATGCCAAGAATGTTTACAGCAGGAAAATGTCGACACTGGGTACTATAAATGTGTTTGTTACTATGGGTAATTGTGATTAACAATTTTCATCTGTCTTGGGTAAGCTACCTGAACTTTGTTCGATATTTGACTTGTCTCAATCGCAGTTTTGTTGATAAATGAATGTTTTGATGGCAGAAGATCCAAATTCAATGTGTTCATGCAGGTTTTTACATATATGTACATGTACTTGTCAAAACACGCGAGCAAAAACTTGATGTAATCGAAAACACAAACTGATGTGTTTCACATTCTTAGAACACAACACAATAATTTAATGGCTCTGGTATTAAAACCGCGCCATTTGAATTGTTGTTTATAGTAAGGTTCATGTATGTAGCTTGTGATCGTACACAAGCTAGTATTGTAACAAAATAACATGTTTAAAATTGTAATTTTCTATGCATTCTACATATTTCTGCAGGATAACGATACTTCTCAAATGAACATATGAATTGGCCACTACAGTATTGACATTAGAGCCTTATTAAACACATTACCTGTATGTCATTTGTTATGATACGAGGTCGTGTCCGACCTAGGAAAACCAGCTGTGATATTCTTTTCATAATTATGTTCCGACTATGCTATTTCAGCAAGATAACAAAACAATAATTCTCAAATGAAATGAACAAGTGCACTTTCTGCTAAAAATATTTACATCAGCGTTATTAGTGAAATTGGTTATGTTAAGAGGTGAGCGACCAAAGCTACACGCTTATCAGAGCTGGAGATATATGTGTATTTGTGTAATAGTAAATACCCAATTATAAAATGCAATGTACAATGTATGAATATTTTCTTATTTTTCAGAACCAATGTAACACGAATGTCGGCTAGAATTACTCCCGCACAGTTTCGACAGCTATCGGCCACAATTGATGATGCGGTTGCCAGTATTCCATTACTGAGCACAACACCAAACCATGGTTTAAGGAATTATTGTGCATTTGGCTTGCCATAACCGTTTGGGATCACGATTGGCAGTTTTTTCCTTAAACCACGGTTTGGGTCCAAACTAGGGTTTAGGCTTTTAATTCGATTACGACCTCAAACGGCAGTTTCTGGCCAAATGCACAATAATTGCTCAAACTGGGGTTTGAGAGCCTAAACCATGGTTTGGACTCTCAAACTGGGGTTTAGGGAATTATTGTGCATTTGGCGAGCCCAAACTAGGGTTTGAGGAGCCTAAACCAGGGTTTGAGCTCCAAACCATGGTTTAAGGAATTATTGTGCATTTGGCTTGCCATAGACATGATCATTAGGGTAGCATCATATTCAGCAGACAAATCAATAGAGAATAGTAGGTTAGTGCCGTGAATGGGAAAAAATATCCGGCAACGCTCAGGAATTTCTTTATTTCTCATCAGAAGTATATGTTGTGACCGGTCACAACATATACTTTGGTTCAGAAATAAGGAAAATAGATAGAGAATAGTAGGTCAGTGCCGTGAATGGGAAAAAATATCTGGCAAGGCTCAGGAAACGGGATGTGCGAGGCTCTGCCGAGCACATCCCGTTTCTGTGCCGCGCCATATATTGTTTCCCTTTCACAGCACTAACCTACTATTCTATTTATCCCGTCAACACCTACAAATGGCTGTAAAATGCAAAAATAGTATTGACTGGATATCAAAAATGTTTCACGGCACCGTGTTTCACGGCACATAGCACTGTGTTGACGGGATAAAGGTTCAAACAATGTTACCGTGTTTCACAAATTTGTTCCTTAGCCATATTGTAAAACTGATCTTCTCCAGGAGAAGAATTCACATAAGCGTAAAAGCTTGTTTTCTAATCCTGTTCTAAGTTGTATTCTCAAATATATATTTCACTTGCCATAATCATGATAATATTAAATATGTACACTGGCCCTTCAATTCAAATGCAAACGCCCAGTCAACGTATTGCGTTTATATCCCAGTACATTTCATTAGCCACAAGCGACGTCGCACGACGTTAAAGTTTGCTTGACGTCATTCAAATACATGAAGGCTATCGTCGTTGTCAATAACGTCACGCTATTGACCGTCAACGTCGCTGTTCCATGAACTCCGACAAAATGACGTAAAACTATTATGATTTCTAATTTTAATGCCGTATTTGGTTATTTACATCTTTCAAACTGTCCGAAAATACAGTGTAAATAAAAGTAATAAAACCATGGGCAGTTCCGTTTACTGTAGTGTGAAAAATATTTGGTAGGTTTAAAGTTTGAGAGGAGTCCTCCATGCACTTTAAACAGATCAACTGTTTTTCATACTACAGTAAACGCTTCAATTCATGATTGTATTCCTTAAATACATATCGTTTAAACTATTCAAGGTTGTCATTCGTGGACACAAACCGGGTTAGTTTGATTGAATGGCCGTCGGTGTTGGCCCTGTAGCCTATTTCACCAACTTTGCAAAGTATACTTATCTAGCAAAGTATACTTTGAGGGAGAATTTTTGAATTTAAGGATAAATTTATTAATTTTTATTATACTGAATTTATTACAATATCACAGCCATTTTGGCTTTGATAATGTAATAAATTCAGTATAATAATTATGCATATTTTTAATCATCAAATATATGCAGTGGTTAGTTCTATATGAAATAATGCATTTCGGGAAACATAAATGATCACTCCCTCAAAGTATACTTTGCTAGATAAGTATACTTTGCAATTTTGATGAAATCGGCTACAGGTCTAACCACAATGGCTTACATGTACTTGTGAAGTTGACATTATTACATGATTGTATAACTTTTATAACTGGGCATGTGGCTGGGAAACTTGGAATTGTGGGCATTGCCTGCGCTTGTTGACCTGGGGCCCGTCTCACTAAACTTCGTACGACTAAAATGTTAGTAAGCGCAAATTTATGATCGTCTGGAAATTTCAATTGATGGATTTACATTTATTGATTGTAAATCCAATACTTGTTTACAAGAAAACATTGTTTATGTGAAATCTACGTTGTTTGCACTTACGAACATTTTAGTCGTACACAGTTTAGTGAAACGAGCCCCAGACCCATTATCATGGTCATCACTGTTGCTACTAATTCAGTTGTTTCTATCTGCATATACCATTGATCCATATTGCACCGCCACAATTTTAGGTTGTTCTTGTTTGTCGAAAATTATGGAATTATTTGTCCCTTGTGGACCCATAATTGGAAATAAAATAGTGTATCTGTATCTTGTACGAAAGATATATTCGATTAATAGGTTATAGACAACATCGTGCATTACGATTTGCACGTGAATGAATAGGGAAGGTAAAACTACCTGTAAGCCTAAGAGAGCAAACTATAGACACAGGCGAATGGCGCGCAGTAGGGAAGGTAAAATTCCCAACAGTCCTGTTAAATAAATATGACATGAAATCTATATTATATTACATTAATTTGGAATTACATGTAAGCAATGAGAATATGATGATGATATATGCAAGTTATTGAATGATTTGTTCATTAACTATTTCCTCACATTCTACACATACATGTACCCGGGACACATTGTCATTAAAATGTAACACAATTAAAGCAGCCTCGTTGTCACACTTGAACATCAGATATTTCTATGATATAATTCTATTATTAATTGGCTAGACACCCTTGTCATTTGTGGATGTGACAAGAGAAATCGGGCTTATGCCATTTGTGGTCCTTCTGATCACGTTCTTGTATCATGAAAATGACAATATAATACACCCTTTGTTAGAAGCAGGCTATGTGTTTCACTGACTAAATGGCGATCGGAGCAGATCCTGATCATCCGCGCAGGCTGATCCGGATCTACTCTGGTCGCAAAACCGATTTCTCCCGTCATAGACACATTTTACCTGCAAATACGAATAGCGATTCGCGTTTTGTAATAACTGTGCGGCCAAGCATTGAACTATGGCGGGATATATATAAGCAGAGGAACTATACGTGAGATGCCAGCAGGTGCAAGAACTCAATCAATCAATCAATATCTTTATTTCCTCTTGACAGAGATTTGAAAATACATGTATACAATGTGAAAGTACATGAATAGAAATACATGCATAGGTGAATTATGTACAGGTGTGCAAGGCAAACATACGATTCACTGTTTAAATATTAAATGTTTGTTTGTGCCAATTGTTCGATACATCTACTCCTGGAATAGTTCGTCATAATTGACCGATCCTCATGTACTTTGTTGTTCACTATTCGCAGTTAACAACATATCCAACTTATGTGCGGTTTACAAGTTCAACGTATAGTTCATAGCAGCGTTTTGCACACTTGAATGCTGCACTCAGAAAGGTGTGTACATCATCTGTATTGTTTATGTGTGTGATATCAGCTCCCAAAACACAGTCCAGGAACTCATCTCCAGCATAGTGCTCTAGTTCATCGTATACTTCTGCCGAGAACGTACGGCGGATGCTGTCCATGAAGGCGTCTCGCAAAGGCATGGTAATTGCGCACTGTGCTATAGAGTGACATATGGTATCACCAGTAATGCCGTCACAAAGGCAACATACACTTATATTGACGTCTGGTACACACGTCCATAACAGAGTTACAAAGTCTGCCAGTTTTAGCTCAGAATGTGTCTTTGCAAACTTCCAGACGATGGCCGGTGTTATGGACGTGTGTAGCCTGCGGAATCTAGCAAAATCATTGTCATTTTCCATTCTCTGATCCCAAAGACTGGACTCACGGACAGCAACCGCCGTACTGACATCTCGTTTCCACGAGCATTTGGGAGGCAAATTGTCATAGTGATTGAGTATATGTATTCGGCCATACCTAGACAGAATTGCACATATATCAGGAATGAACCCTCGACACGCTGCAATAGATCCTGATAAGTAGAAAAACAATTTCCTGAAGAAAATACTTTGGCATACAGTTGAGCTATGTGACGACAGTAACTTATACAGAAACATTAACTTGCGTTTATCAATTTCAGCGGATAGACGGTGAAGCCCCAGCATTGACTCGCACATATCTGATCTAGTTCTTTTATGAAATCCTTGGATACATTTAACAATTGTATGTTGATGTTTAGAAATACAGTTTATGTCTGTGCGAGAAAGACCGTTCCATAATTCGCAGCCATACAGTGAGGTAGGCATTACAATTTTCCTATATAGGCCTGTCGACGTTATTGGATTCATACACATAGGCTTACACCGAACCCAATCATAGCGTGGAATGCGTTGAGGCCCCTTTGACATCTCTCACGGACACGTTCTTTGTATTTTGTGTTGGCACACTGTTTGATTCCCAGATGAACTGCAGAATCTGTTACGGTGATGGCATTGGTGCCAATATGAAACTCGTTACATACAATGGTGCGGGGCTTTTTAGAGAATACAACTGTACATGACTTTACCGAGTTTATACTAAATCGCCAATTGGAAGCGTATGTGTTTACGATATCTAACTGTTTTTGTAGCAATGCCGGACTTGTGGCTATACATGTTATGTCGTCGGCGAATGCCGGATTACCGGCTTTTACTGAACATACTGTTGCGCCTAGACTAGTATCTTCCAATTGGGCAAGTAGATCGTTGATGAAAACGAGGTAGAAAAATGTGGATATTACACCGCCTTGTCTTACACTACGAGTAACTGGTATTTGTCTAGAGGTGACGCCGTTAACTTTTACTACGCATGTCAGGCTCGAGTAATAATTGTTAATCAGTCGTAGTTAGTTTTCCCTTTATACCCAGATTATACAGTTTATACAAGAGACCATTGTGCCACACGGTGTCGAAAGCCTTTTGAATGTCCAGGAAGGCTGCGTACACATTACTGCCCAAGTCCAAATTATAATAAATTGTCTCCTGCAGATTGAAAGCGGCCGCTATGCAACTGAGGTCCTTTTGAAATCCTAGCTGCTGACTGGATGGGAATGTTATGGAATGTTCATCTAGATATGACCATATTCTGTTGACTACGACTTTTTCGAACAATTTACATAAACACGGAATTAGTGAGATTGGTCTGTAGTTGCCAGGATCCGTTTTACTTTTCCCGCCTCCTTTATATAATGGAATGACAACACTTTTTTGCCAGGCACTTGGTACTTTTTCGAGTGTTAATATTTTGTTGAACAGTAACGAAATGATTGTATACAATTTTTCACTTCCATATATGATATGTTCGTTTTGTGTTTTATTCCAGCCTGGAGCTTTTCGTCGTTTCAGATGCCGTATTAATACTTGTAATTCACGCGTTGTTACTGGCTCAGAAAAAACTTCACTGTATCCGGTTTCACTGGTTTGTAGATATGTACTGATCATGGTATTGACGTTTTCAGCGAAATCATTGTCTCCCGATTGAGACTGTCCACTATCGTTGAATATGTTTTTGAAAAATTCGCTAAATCCATTTGCAACATGTTCCGGGGTCGAGTAATGTTTTTCATTGAAAATTATTTCGGTGCATGGTAGAACTTTTGTGTTTTTCTGATTACGCAGCAATTTCCAAAATAGTCTGTAGTCTAAACCGGCAGCTTCGTCCAAATCACTATACACTTTGTCCATATACTTTTCCGACTCAATCTTCTGAATTTTTCTAAACTTCGATTTTGCATCTTTGTATTCTTTAAAATATATGTTATCGCGTCCACGAGGCCGACCTTGACTAATCCACACTGTTCGCAAATGACGTGATGCCGTGTGTGCTTTCTTAACTTCAGGCGTCCAATAGGGCTTAGCAAACTTGTTAAATGTGCATTTCGGTAGGGTAGTAAATGCGGAATGGTGAAGTGCATTTGTAATAGAGTCTGATAACGTGTCTATTGGTATTGAACTGTCTGTGGGAATCGAGTCTAACATGGCATCCAGTGTATATCTGTAGTTAAATATATGTTCTTCTGTGATCTTGTTCCATGCAATTACTGGTTCATTGGGCGTATTGTTGGGAACACGTGTTATATGTTTCAAATTGAGCTTTGCCACGAATGGTAAATGATCTGACGTTAATATTATGTCACTTTCATCCAATATTTTAAATGTCTCAACACAGTTAAATAACGTTGTATCAACGAGGAAATGATCGATCATTGATTTCGCTGGTTCGTAGCTATATTGTGGACCATTACTGTGATGTGATATATTAACCGGAATTAGGTTGTTGCTATTTATATACTGTGTCAACATTTTTGTCTTGTATGGTGCCCGAGTCATGTCTAAATTGCTCCTAATTTCCGCGTTAAAATCTCCACCGACTATTACTTGGCCACGTGACGTATAGTACGTGGTCAGTGCTCTGAGTTCAGAAAGGGTTTCGTCATATGAGGTCATATTATTATCTGACGGCAGATACACCGAAAATATGTAGAGTGGTAGTGAATGTTGGGGCTTCATCTCTATGCCTATTATCCTATCAGATATGTTTTCAATAGGTGATGTTATGTTATTCAAATGTTTTTTTAACTAATACACTAACACCACCTTTGCCGCACCTTGCTCGACTGTATGGATCCACATCGCCTTGAACCTTTGTAAATGCTTGATACTCAATATGTTTACTGTCAGCAAAATGTTTAGAATGTGGCATCAACTTGTTCACTTATTAGCGCAATATCAACACTATGCTTATCTAACAACTGATAACGAATATGCCGTGGACATTATACCTCTGACATTCCAGGTAAGTATGCTAACCATAATTACGAGTAATATGTAACTATATGTTTGTGATGTACGTATTGATTGATACATGCTGAATTTAATATCTGTCCTCATTATCGTTATCAAACCAATCACGTTCGCGATACCCTGTTGTGTCATTGTTGTCCGTATGTTCCGTCCTATCATCATAATTGTTGTTACACCAAGCACCATAGTTTGTCATGTAGTCCGAGTCGGTTCGTTGGTAGTAATTATCGTCTCGGTACCTGTTGGCGTGTCTACCTGTCGTTGCCCTGTACGTGCGTCTCGTCTCTCAGTCAACTCACGCTCCCACACTTGCTTACTCATCCATCTCCTAATGACAATCTCATTTGGCCAAAAATCACTCCTCTCCAAACGATCACCAACATCTGAATATACTATAAGTTTGGCCGTGGTACTATTTCTGCTGGTAAACATGTTTAACTGCCGCGACACGACTTCTTTACTCTGCAAGAAGTCTAAAATGTCGTCTTTCGTAACTTCCGTGTCTATATTACCAATATGGTATGCAATCAGCTTTTTCTTTCGCGCGGCAATGAATCGCTGACCCGATGGCAATGCATTGTTAGCTTTTCTGTTTACGTCACGACCAATGTATGTCGTGCGCCTATCGTAACTATTTCCGTGCGTTGCCGCGGCGCTGTGGCTACCATGATTGCCATTGGGTTCACGACTCGTTACCGTGCGGGACGGAGCAGCTGATGCTAACATATTCGGATTACTTTGACCGTGTGTTGTTTGTGTATCACTATGTGTATCACTTTGTGGGAGTGTAACATGTGCCTGATCTTGCACTACGTCGGAGAATAGTCGCGCCGTTAACAAATCATCGCCCGCAATATCCGTGTGTCGCCCATTGTCGGTACCAGTGTCTGTATCGTTAGATGCTGTACATGTGCCAGTCGTGGGTTGAATGCTGGATACGACATTGGCGTCACGCGTGGATACTCTGACATCAGTATTTCCGTGCGTTGGCTCGCTGCTCGATACATCTCGGGCGTCGTATGATTTGGACGGTTGGTGATAACGATGACGTCATTTGTGACGGCACCGTCACTTGTCGATCTATTTGCGATAATAGCTGTACCTGGCGTGTCGATCCTGGCGTCGTTACTCGCATGGCCACTCGAGCGATCAGATATTACGATGTCGCCAGTCCCCAGTGCGCATGCGCCATTCGGGGTAGCGCTATCATCACGAGGACTCCGGGGTACGGAGGCCAGCTGAGCACTCATCGTATACACCGATGCATGGAGTTTAATAACTTCGCCTGTTAACATTGACATCGCGTTTTTCACGTCTTGTGTGTCCTGTACACACGATCTGAGACTGTTAACTGACTGATACATCATTCCTATCGATGTCGTGAAGCCGTCACACTGCGTTTTAATATCGCGTAATATGGACGAGTCTGACTTACGTAGATCAATAAGATCTTTTACGTCAGCCTGCAACTTTATAACAACGGCAGAAACGTCGGCCAATGCTAAACTTTCCTTTAATGTAGTACCATGGGTGGGGCTACTCTGGGGTGGTTCATTTGTAAGGTCTATTGGGCTTCTTTCATCAGATATAAACACATTGAATATGTCATTGGTGCGTTCGCCACTGATGAACATTTGTAACGTGAAACAGTCGCGTGCGCATTTCTCTGCACCGGATGCGACTTTAGAGGGATTGCGCCTGTTAACCATCTTTGTTTCACAAATCTTGACACTGTCTCGCCCTTTCAGCTAAAGTAGCACGATACCAATTTATGCGCTTAGCCTCGTGATTACATAGGCTTAATAGCTCGTCTATAAACAGCTCCTTTGGCAGATGTTCCAGCGCGGTATCGAGTTGTGTGTAGAACTGTTGGTTTGGGACCTGCGTATCGTACGAAACCGACTCGTCGTCGCCGCTTTCCGACGTGGGTTCCGGCTTAATTCGTGATAATTGTGCATTTATTATCTGCTTTGGGTCCGTTTCGCTACTGATGGACGAGTTGAGCGAGGCCCGTTCGGGCGATATACAGGGGCTCATCATTTTGATTGTGTCCAAGTGCTTTTCATCGAATGGATAGAAGTCAGTGGTCACTTTGCCGGCCATTGTCAGTATATACCTATACGCCCAATTACCCGCTGGTCAGCAGACCGTGACGAGTTTCGGATTAAGTCCCATGTACGCGTGTTGCCTTTGTGTAAAATAACTAAGTCTAAAGGCCGCAGGGCATGGTTAGTACGGACAATAATGGCGGACACATTGTTAGATATACAGTCAACATTCCATCAATGTATGATTTTAGAAAACATCAGAACACTCGGAAAATAGTCAATGCTACCATCTAATATTTCCACAGTAACTAGATGTTACATTTACACACAGGTCCATCAACTTTCGAGAAATTAGTCCGTCAAATTCCGAAGAAAATACACGTTTTCCGTGAGACACATTTTTATCAACATATTACATTGTTGTTGTTGTTGTTGTTGAAACGAGCCCCAGACCCATTATCATGGTCATCACTGTTGCTACTAATTCAGTTGTTTCTATCTGCATATACCATTGATCCATATTGCACCGCCACAATTTTAGGTTGTTCTTGTTTGTCGAAAATTATGGAATTATTTGTCCCTTGTGGACCCATAATTGGAAATAAAATAGTGTATCTGTATCTTGTACGAAAGATATATTCGATTAATAGGTTATAGACAACATCGTGCATTACGATTTACACGTGAATGAATAGGGAAGGTAAACTACCTGTAAGCCTAAGAGAGCAAACTATAGACACAGGCGAATGGCGCGCAGTAGGGAAGGTAAAATTCCCAACAGTCCTGTTAAATAAATATGACATGAAATCTATATTATATTACATTAATTTGGAATTACATGTAAGCAATGAGAATATGATGATGATATATGCAAGTTATTGAATGATTTGTTCATTAACTATTTCCTCACATTCTACACATACATGTACCCGGACACATTGTCATTAAAATGTAACACAATTAAAGCAGCCTCGTTGTCACACTTGAACATCAGATATTTCTATGATATAATTACTATTATTAATTGGCTAGACACCCTTGTCATTTGTGGATGTGACAAGAGAAATCGGGCTTATGCCATTTGTGGTCCTTCTGATCACGTTCTTGTATCATGAAAATGACAATATAATACACCCTTTGTTAGAAGCAGGCTATGTGTTTCACTGACTAAATGGCGATCGGAGCAGATCCTGATCATCCGCGCAGGCTGATCCGGATCTACTCTGGTCGCAAAACCGATTTCTCCCGTCATAGACACATTTTACCTGCAAATACGAATAGCGATTCGCGTTTTGTAATAACTGTGCGGCCAAGCATTGAACTATGGCGGGATATATATAAGCAGAGGAACTATACGTGAGATGCCAGTAGGTGCAAGAACTCGGCCAGTTTCACAACATAAGGAGTACAACGTAAGTTGCAAAATACACGTCTTAGCATCGTGTTCTAAACATATATTACTACAGCTAGCTAGGACCTATATTCAGACAATATTAGTCCTGTAGCCTAAGTATACTTTGAGGGAGTAATCATTTATTTCTCCCGAAATGCAATATTTCATATAAAACTAACGACTGCATATATTTGATGATTAAAAGTATGCAGAATTATACTGACTTTATTACATTATCACAGCCAATGGCTGTGATAATATAATACATACAGTATAATGAACAATATATGCCGTACACTTCGAAATAAATACTTAGGAAATCCGGCGATGCTTTGAGTGAAGTAAAGACAGTGTCGGGCCAATGTAGTTTCGGTGGGCAACACATTATGTTAAATGTATGGAATATCGAATCATTTTGCAGGGAAACAAAGGTAAATACAGTGAAATCGCTCTAAACAGTCCGCCCAGTAGCCGATTTCACAATAATTGCTAAGCATACTTATCTAGCTAAGTATACTTGGAGGGTGTAATCATATATATTTTCCCAAAATGCATTATTTCATATAGAACTAACGACTGCATTAATTTGATGATTAAAAGCCTTTTAATCATCAAATTAATGCAGTCGTTAGTTCTATGCAGAATTATTATACTGAATGTATTACATTATCACAGCCGTTTTAGCTGTGATAATGTTTTTTTTTTTTTTTTGCTTATATTTAACGGCGGCACTGGCTCTAGGACCTTGCATGCCGTCCCCCAAGAATGGGAGAAAGAACGGAGGTAGAGATTTTTTGAGAGAAGCCGGTAATTCGTATTTACAGAGCAACTACGAATTATCGGTACCCATTCACAGCTGGGTGAACTGGAGCAGTGTGGATAAAGTGTCTTGCTCAAGGACACAACGCAGCGCCTCCGGTGAGGCTCGAACCCACGACCAGCAGTCTGACGCTCTAACCACCAGGCCACTGCGCTCCACTATATATTTTCCCAAAATGCATTATTTCATATAGAACTAACGACTGCATTAATTTGATGATTAAAAGCCTTTTAATCATCAAATTAATGCAGTCGTTAGTTCTATGCAGAATTATTATACTGAATGTATTACATTATCACAGCCGTTTTAATGTAGCTGTGATAATGTAATTAGTTCAGTGTAATAATTTGGTCAGAAAATATTTTATTTCATAAAATAAAAACAATAAATTTATCCTTTATCCTTAAATTGAAATGTCTCCCTCAAAGTGCACTTAGCAAGATAAGTATACTTTGTAATGTTGGTGAAATCGGCTACTGGAGAGTTGCTTTTGACATTTTTACATGCAACCAAAGGGTGGCTGGTTTAGAGAGGTTCAATGTAGCTCAGGGGCACGTTTCACTAAACTTCGTACGACTAACATGTTCGTACGTCCAAATTTAGGATCGTCTGGAAATTTCAATACATGGATTTACATTTATTGAGCAATATGCTCAATAAATGTAAATCCAATAATTGTTTACAAGAAAACATTGTTAATGTGAAATTTACAGGCTATCATAAATTTGCACTTATGAACATTTTAGTCGTACGAAGTTACGTGAAACGGTCCCCAGGTAGGTTAGCTCTCCATACACCTACTGAGTTGTATCAATGTCCATTGTCTACTGTCTGTTTCCCCAGGTAGGTTTAGCTCCTCCATACACAAATAACTGGAGGTTGGTCGCAAATAATGTCTACTGTTTGTTCCCGGAGGTTAGGTTCGCGTGAAACGGTCCAGGTAGGTTTAGCTCCTCATACACATACTGCGGTGTCCTCCATGATGTCCTACTGTCTGTCCCAGGTAGGTTAGCTCTCCATACCCACCAAACATACTGAGTGTCTCAATAATGTCTACTGGTTTGTCCCAGTAGGTTAGCCCTTCTCCATACAACATACTGGAGTGTTCTCAATGGATTTGTCTACTGTCTGTCCCAGTATGGGGGGGGGGGGTATAATCCTTCCTCAATACACATACCCTGAGTTCTCAAAATGTCTACTGTCTGTCCCAGGTTAAGTTAGCTCCCTCCATACACATACTGAGTGTCTCCAATGGATTGACTACTGTTCCCTGTCCCAGGTAGTAAAGTGAAAAACGGTCCCCCAGGTAGGTTAGCTCCTCCATCACACATACCATACTGAGTGTCTCAATGAGTCTACTGTCTGTCCCAGGTAGGTTAGCTCTCCATACACTACTGAGTGTCTCAATAATGATACTGTCTGTCCCAGGTAGGTTAGCTCTCCATACACATACTGATGTCTCAATATGTCTACTGTCTGTCCCAGGAGGTTAGCTCTCCATACACATACTGAGTCTCATAGTCTACTGTCTCCCAGGTAGGTTAGCTCTACACACTGAGTCTCAATATGTCTACTGTCTGTCCCAGGTAGGTTAGCTCTCCACACATACGAGTGTCTCAATGTCTACTGTCTGTCCCAGGTAGGTTAGCTCTCCATACACATACTGATGCTCAATAATGTCTACTGTCTGTCCCAGGTAGTTACTCTCCATACACACTGATGTCTCAATAAGCTATGTCTGTCCCAGGTAGGTTTAGCTCTCCTACACATACTGAGTCTCAATAATGTCTACTGTCTGTCCCAGGTAGTTAGCTCTCCATACACATACTGAGTGTCTCAATATGTCTACTGTCTGTCCCAGGTAGGTTATCTCCATACACATACATGTCTCAATAATCTACTGTCTGTCCCAGGTAGGTTAGCTCTCCATCACTATGAGTCTCAATGATTACTGTCTCCCGAGGTTAGCTCTCCATACACACTGAGTGTCTCAAGATGTCTACTGTCTGTCCAGTAGGTTACTCTCCATATACTGAGTCTCAATGAGTCTACTGTCTCCCAGTAGGTGCTCTCCATACACATACTATGCTCAATGAGTCTACTGTCTGTCCCAGGTAGGTTACTCTCCATACACATACTGAGTGTCTCAATGATGTCTACTGTCTGTCCCAGGTAGGTTAGCTCTCCACACATACTGAGTGCTCAATATCATGATTGTCCTACTGTCTGTGCAGGTAGGTTAGCTCTCCATACACATACGATCTCAATATGTCTACGTCTGTCCCAGGTAGGTTAGCTCTCCATACACATACTGATGTCTCAATAATGTCTACTGTCTGTCCCAGGTAGGTTAGCTCTCCATACACATACTGATGTCTCAATGTCTACTGCTGTCCCAGGTAGGTTAGCTCTCCACACACTGAGTCTCAATGAGTCACTGTCTCCAGGTAGGTTAGCTCTCCATACACATACTATGTCAATGTACTGTCCAGGTAGGTTAGCTCTCCATACACATACTGAGTGTCTCAATAATCTACTGTCTGTCCGGAGGTAGTCTCCAACACATACTAGTGTCCTCAATATGTCTATGTCTGTCCCAGTACTTAGCTCTCCATACACATACTAGTGTCAATGTCATGTCGTCCCAGGTAGGTTGCTCCATACACTACTGAGTGTCTCAATAATGTCTACTGTCCCAGGTAGGTTAGCTCTCCATACACATACTGATGTCTCAATATGTCTACTGTCTGTCCCAGGTAGGTTAGCTCTCCATACACATACGAGTGTCTCAATATGTCTACTGTCTGTCCAGGTAGGTTAGCTCTCCATACACATACTGAGTGTCTAATAATGTCTACTGTCTGTCCCAGGTAGGTTAGCTCCTCTACACATACCCGGATCTCCATACACATACTGAGTGTCTCAATATGGTCTACGTCTGTCCCAGTAGGTTAGCTCTCCATACACATACTGATGTCTCAATGATGTCTACTGTCTGTCCCAGGTAGGTTAGCTCTCCACACATACTGAGTGTCTCCCTATTGTCATACTGACTGTCACTGTCCCAGGTAGGCTCCATACACATACTGAGTTCAATGATGTTACTGTGTCCCGTATCTTTTCGTGCTGTCAGCTGTAGGTAGATCTCCATAACACATACTGAGTCTCAATAATGTCTACTGTCTGTTCCATGTTTTGCTGCCGACGAAACTTTTGGCTATTGCACACACCAAATCTAAAAAATAAAATTTAAATGTAAGTTCATTTTATGAAATTCCAACAAATATTGATTTTATTGCGAAAAAACGATTTTCCTATGGGGCTTAAGAGTAACGAGGAGGGTGCTAAAATCTAAAATGTTTGGAAATGGACTCCGAAACCTGGCGAGATAGATTGGAAATAATGTAACAAGGAAAACAAAAGTAGGAAAATCGTTTTTCGCAATAAAACCATTATTTGATGGAATTTCATCAAATAAATTTGGGAGGGTAAATTTTTATTATTGATGAAAATATACTTACATTTAAATATTTTTTAGATGTGTGTAATAGCCAAAAGTTCTTCGGCAGCAAAACGTGGAACAGTAGGTATTTGATTTATAGTGAGCTTCTATGGAGCTTTTGGCATTTCTGATCAATCTAGATCATAATCTTCCAGCACATTCATGCAGTCTGATATATAGAGAATAGTAGGTTAGTGCCGTGAATGGCAAATATATGGCAAGGCTTAGGAAACGGGATGGGCGAGGCTCTGCCGAGCACATCCCGTTTCCGTGCCGCGCCAGATATTTTGTTCCCATTCACGGCACTAACCTACTATTCTATTTATCCCGTCAACACCTACAAATAGCTTTAAAATGCAATACAAATAACCCCAGCCACCGCACATATTCATACGCAGTGATTAGGTCGTATTGACAGGATATCAAAAATGTTTCACGGCACCGTGTTTCACGGCACATACTCACTGTGTTGACGGGATAAATACTGGGGCCCGTTTCACTAAACTTTGTACGACTAAAATGTTAATAAGTGCAAAATTATGATAGTCTGTAAATTTCACATTAAAATTGTTTTCGTGTAAATAATTATTGGATTTACATGTATTGAGTATATGCAGCCTATGCTCAATAAATGTAAATCCATCAATTGAATTTTGCAGACGATCCTAAATTTGCACTTACGAACATTTTAGTCGTACTAAGTTTAGTGAAACGGGCCCCTGGTTATTAGACACAGCACATGGGTTTTACTGAATAAATAACACACCGTGTAGGACCTGATCAGACTGCACGGATGCGCAGGCTGATCTGGGGCTACACTGGTCGCGGACACCATATGCATACGTCACATTTCTTCAGTTACAGCCACAACATGAGCCATATCAAAATATATGACCAGTGTAGCTCATGATCAACCAGGCTGCTATACTAGGGATTGGGAATGTTGCTAGCAACATATCATCCTGACTACACATATCTATAATACTACTATGTAGGTAGATATGTACATTTATGTTTAACATGTCCACTGGGTCGAACATGTTCTTGAGAAAACCATCTAAGAATGTTGTCCTCCCAAATATATTAAATCGTAATTACACATAAAACATCTATTTCCAAACCAATGTTTATGTGTTTATGTTTTCAGATATTTGAATTAAGGTCACCGTTACATGGTCAGCTAGTCGTTATACTTACATGTATACATTTGAATAGTAATTTATCTCGAGCAGCCATTGTGTCATTTCATATTGTTGTATTGTGTTTACCTCATGTTGTCATAACTACATGTATGTGACCTGATTGAATAAACGAAACGAACGAATGTTTCATTAGATACAGAACTCAATAACGAATAGTGTAGACCTTGGTGAGACGATAATGTTGCACTGATCACACCTTCAATGATCCGCCTTCTTGAGTTGCTGAAAACAAATCCCTTCAATTATATGTAGCTGTGACTAGAGAAATGGTGCTAATGGGTTTTGCGACCAGTGTAGATCCTGATCAGCTAACCCACTCATGTAGCCTGATAACGATCTTTATCCCTTCAGCACAGTGCGCATGTGCCGTGAAACACAGTGCCGTGAAACATTTTTAATATCCTATGAATACGACCTAATCACTGAGTATGAATATGTGCGGTTGTCATACTAGTCGATTCTCCGATTTTGAGAATGCGGCTGGGGTTATTTTTATTTTGCATTTTAAAGCTATTTGTAGGTGTTGACGGGATAAATCGAATAGCAGGTTAGTGCCATGAATGGGAAAAATATCTGGCGCTGCACGGAAACGGGATGGACTCGATAGAGCCTCGCCCATCCCGTTTCCTAAGCTTTGCCAGATATTTTTTCCCATTCACGGCACTAACCTACTATTCTCTATATATTCCTTGTTAGGAGTATGACGGGCGTTTCATTTATGCAATAGCGAACAATGGATGCTCATCTGGATCAACACTGGTCGCAAAACCAAAAAGCCCCATTTACTCAGAGTGACATACACATATTAATGATTTACAACTGTTTTTGTCGTGTTACAGTTTATGCAGCATTTAAAGTGACATTCTTTAGAAAAGCGAAATGAAAATCCATACAATGTACATATACAAGCAGTAATTGTAATCCATACAATGTACATATACAAGCAGTAATTGTCAATGAGCGGTATCATACTATACTTGTCTCGATCTGGCAAGAAACAGGCGCCCGTTTCACTAAACTTCGTACGACTAAGATGTTCGTAAGTGCAAATTTAGGATCGTCTGGAAATTTAAATTTTTGGATTTACATTTATTGACATATGCTGCATATGCAGCCTATGCTCAATAAATGTAAATCCAATAATTGTGTATAAGAAAACATTGTTAATGTGAAATTTACAGACTATCATAATTTTGCACTTACAAACATTTTAGTCGTACGAAGTTAAGTGAAACGGCCCCAGGACTCTACGGAGCCCCGCAGGGGGACATGGATCTTTTTTTTATTAATTCGTCCCCACGAAATAACAATTCGTTCCTAAATTTAACAATTCGTTCACTCTAATTAACAATTCGTTCCCACGACATAACAATCCGTTACCTCGAATTAACAATTCGTTCCCACGAAATGACAATTCGTTCCCTCGAATTAACAATTCGTTCCCTCGAATTAACAATTCGTTACCACGATATAACAACTCGTTCCCACGAATTAACTATTCGTTCCAATGGGAACAAATTGTTATTTCGTGGGAACGTATTGTCAAATTAAGGGAACGAATTGTTATTTCGTGGGAACGAATTAATAAAAAGAAAGAATTATACGTCTCCTGCCGGGCTCCGTAGGACTCTTATACAAGTGTGTGTATCTTATACAAGTGTGTGTATCTTATACAAGTGTGTGTGTGCATCTTATACAAGTGTGTGTATCTTATACAAGTGTGTGTATCTTATACAAGTGTGTGTATATTATACAAGTGTGTGCATCTTATACAAGTGTGTGTGTGCATCTTATACAAGTGTGTGTATCTTATACAAGTGTGTGCATCTTATACAAGTGTGTGTGCATCTTATACAAGTGTGTGTATCTTATACAAGTGTGTGTATCTTATACAAGTGTGTGTATCTTATACAAGTGTGTGTATCTTATACAAGTGTGTGCATCTTATACAAGTGTGTGTGCATCTTATACAAGTGTGTGTATCTTATACAAGTGTGTGCATCTTATACAAGTGTGTGTATCTTATACAAGTGTGTGTGAGCTCTTATACAAGTGTGTGTATCTTATACAAGCGTGTGCATCTTATACAAGTGTGTGTGCATCTTATACAAGTGTGTGTATCTTATACAAGTGTGTGCATCTTATACAAGTGTGTGTGTGCATCTTATACAAGTGTGCGCATCTTATACAATGTGCATCTTATACAAGTGTGTGTATCTTATACAAGTGTGTGCATCTTATACAAGTGTGTGCGTGAATCTTATACAAGTGTGTACAAGTGTGTAGGACTCTTATACAAGTGTGTGCATCTTAGTGTGTGCATCTTATACAAGTGTGTGCATATTATACAAGTGTGTGCATATTATACAAGTGTGTGCATCTTATACAAGTGTGTGTATCTTATACAAGTGTGTGCATCTTATACAAGTGTGTGCATCCACGCACCGGTTGCAGTAACGGATCAGGGGGCAGTTTCACTAAACTTCGTACGACTAAAATGTGCAATGTTCGTAAGTGCAAACATTATGATAGTCTATACAATTCATATTAACAATGTTTTCTTGTGAAAAATTATTTAATTTGCATTTATTGAGCATAGGCTGCTCTATAAATGCACGTCCATCAATTGAAATTTCCAGACGATCCTAAAGTTGCACTTTCGAACATTTTATTCGTACGAAGTTTAGTGAAACGGGCCCCAGTTCTATAAATGCATTAACCCTTAGACCGCTGCACACAACAATTGTCGTCTGCTGTTGATTTTATATATTGCCTTATTTCTCAATAAAAACATGGTTTGACAGCACTTTCTAATCATTTCCAATGGAAATGATTATGAAAGGCTGTCAAAGCATGTTGTAAATTATTCTAAAGTGATGTCAAAGCATGTTTTTGATGATAACAATGGAAAATAGAAAATAAACAGCAGACGACAAAATATTGAGACAGCGGTGTAAGGGTAAATATATCTAAATGAAGGTCCACCACTACCAAAGATTTTTCCTATATAAACTAACCAATAACCACACATTTTGCTATTCCCTGCTACTTTCATTTTTCGTATGCATGTTGTGGGACCATTCCGCTCTGGATATTCACTAATTAAAATATAGGTTTAATTAAATGTGCACGCGATAAGGTTTTGCATTCGCACGTGATAGCTTTTGCGTGCGCACGCGATAGCTTTTGCGTGCGCATGCGATAGGTTAGCCAATGAAAGCTATCGCGTGCGCTCGCAAAACCCTATCGCGTGCGCACGCAAAACCTATCACGTGCGAATGCAAAACCCTATCGCGTGCACACGCAAAACCTATCGCTATATTTCCATGTCCCCTCTGTGCCACCGTAATAATTAGTTCAGGGATATGAATTCTTAATTATGTCGATACAGCGAGAAGAATAGGAATTGTATCGACGTAAACTTGCGGTGAAACTTTGCGTCACAGAATATATTGCTCATAAAGCTTCGGCTGGACGACATTTTTCTTAACAGCCTACGTAAGTATAGGAACAATCTCTATTATCACTACAGTATTTGCTGACAAGTGTCTTGTTAGTGTATACAATTAATATGCTATTCTCTACTACTCATTTTTCGTATGGATGTTGTGTGAGCTATTTTCCCATAACCTGCAGCCATTCTGCCCTGGATATTAACTAATTAAAATATAGGTTTAAGAAAGATAAATTCAATCTCCTGTGACCACCCTGGTGGTGACAAAAAAAGTCAGCGGCTGCAATTGATACCGCCTTACATGACAAACATGATCCGACTTACAAAATAATCCCAGAGCATATGCTTGACACTGATGTACATGATACATTGACATGCCTGTGAAGTAGATTAGTGCATCAATTGACTGGTTTCTGCAAGCAAAGAGTGTCTATGGCATAACAAATCTGGCTTATTTTTTAACGTACTACTTTAACGTACTGCACACGAATATCTGATGATTTAGTGTCATTAAACCTGACACAAACTTGTGCCTTCGCGCAGCATAATCTGGCACACGTATCACTAGTACACATCGTTCTATAAAAAAGAGCCTCTCTAAACGAGACACCCTGGGGACCTCCAGACTGCACTGTTCTATCAATATTACATTGGGACCTCTCTAAACCGGACACCCTGGGGACCTCCAGGCTACACTGTTCTATCAATATTGCAATGGGACCTCCACAAACGGGACACCCTGGTTACATCCATGCTAGACTGTTCTATCAATATTACAATGGGACCTCTCTAAACGGGACAACCTGGGGACCTCCAGGCTTCCCTGTTCTATCAATATTACAACGGGACCTCTCTATACCTGACACCCTGGGAACTCCAGGCTACACTGTTACTGTATATCAATATTACAATGGCACCTCTCTAAACCGGACACCCTAGGCACCTCCAGGCTACACTGTTCTATCAATATTACAATGGCACCTCTCTAAACCGGACACCCTGGGGACCTCCAGGTTACACTGTTCTATCAATATTACAATGGTACCTCTCTAAACCGGACACCCTGGGGACCTCCAGGCTACACTGTTCTATCAATATTACAATGGTACCTCTCTAAACCGGACACCCTGGGGACCTCCAGGCTACACTGTTCTATCAATATTACAATGGTACCTCTCTATACCGGACACCCTGGGGACCTCCAGGCTACACTGTTCTATCAATATTACAATGGTACCTCTCTATACCGGACACCCTGGGGACCTCCAGGCTACACTGTTCTATCAATATTACAATGGTACCTCTCTATACCGGACACCCTGGGAATCTCCAGTCTACACTGTTCTATCAATATTACAATGGGACCTCTCTATACCGGACACCCTGGGGATATCCAGGCTACACTGTTCTATCAATATTACAATGGGACCTCTCTAAACGGGACACCCTGGTGACCTCCAGGCTACACTGTGCTATCAATATTACAATTAGACCTCTCTAAACGGGACACCCTGGGGACCTCCAGGCTACACTGTTCTATCAATATTACAATGGGACCTCTCTAAACCGGACACCCTGGGGATATCCAGGCTACACTGTTCTATCAATATTACAATGGGACCTCTCTAAACGGGACACCCTGGGGACCTCCAGGCTACACTGTTCTATCAATATTACAATGGGACCTCTCTAAAACGGATACCCTGGGGACATCCAGGCTACACTGTTCTATCAATATTACAATGGGACCTCTCTAAACCGGACACCCTGGGGACCTCCAGGCTACACTGTTCTATCAATATTACAATGGGACCTCCCTAAACTGGACACCCTGGTGACCTCCAGGCTACACTGTTCTATCAATATTACAATGGGACCTCTCTAAACTGGACACCCTGGTGACCTCCAGGCTACACTGTTCTATCAATATTACAATGGGACCTCTCTAAACCGGACACCCTGGGGATATCCAGGCTACACTGTTCTATCAATATTACAATGGGACCTCTCTAAACGGGACACCCTGGGGACCTCCAGGCTACACTGTTCTATCAATATTACAATGGGACCTCTCTAAACCGGACACCCTGGGGACATCCAGGCTACACTGTTCTATCAATATTACAATGGGACCTCTCTAAACCGGACACCCTGGGGATATCCAGGCTACACTGTTCTATCAATATTACAATGGGACCTCTCTAAAACGGGACACCCTGGTGACCTCCAGGCTACACTGTGCTATCAATATTACAATTAGACCTCTCTAAAACGGACACCCCTGGGACCTCCGGCTACACTGTTCTATCAATATTACAATGGGACCTCTCTAAAACGGACACCCTGGGGGATATCCAGGCTACACTGTTCTATCAATATACAATGGGACCTCTCTAAACGGGACACCCTGGGGACCTCCAGGCTACACTGTTCTATCAATATTACAATGGGACCTCTCTAAACCGGACACCCTGGGGACCTCCAGGCTACACTGTTCTATCAATATTACAATGTGACCTCTCTAAACGGGACACCCTGGTGACCTCCAGGCTACACTGTTCTATCAATATTACAATGGGACTTCTCTAAACCGGACACCCTGGGGATATCCAGGCTACACTGTTCTATCAATATTACAATGGGACCTCTCTAAACGGGACACCCTGGGGACCTCCAGGCTACACTGTTCTATCAATATTACAATTGGACCTCTCTAAACCGGACACCATGGGGACCTCCAGACTGCACTGTTCTATCAATATTACAATGTGACCTCTCTAAACCGGACACCATGGGGACCTCCATGCTACATACCATTATTACACTGGTACATGTACCTCGTTACATGTACGAAAATTGTCGTCTGCTGATGCTTTATATTTTGCCTTCTTTCTCAATAAAGGCATGGTTTGACAGCACTTAAGCATTATAAAATGCTGTTAAACCGTGTTTTTGATGAGAAAAATGAATGCCCCGGCGAGCCTTGGAATGCATACACATATAGTGCCTAGCATGACACACTTGATATCAAAATACACTAGCCTGCTACAGTTGAACCCCTGTAAACCGGACAGAGAGACAAGCAAGTTGGGCTTAATTTTGATATGCTTCGTTTTCATTTATCCCCGAGAATAATGCCTGTTCATGATTTCAAAGCACATACGCGTGTCTTGGAGTAATTATATACACATTTCACAGTGTAACCTCTCTAAACCGGACACCCTGGGAGGTCTACAGGGAGGTCCACAGGGTGTCCGGTTTAGGGAGGTTCCACTGAAATACTCACTGAATGCTCTTAATTTTGATATATTTCATTTCAATTAATCTCCAATGATAATTTCTGTTCATGATCGCAAAGCACACACTTGAAGTAGTCCCCATGGTGTCCGGTTTAGAGCGGTTCCACTACATTCTCAATATATACACTCGGGTCGGAAACTGTAGGAATGTCTGGCGAAACTCGGAATTCCTACGAGTTTCCTAGCCTTGCCTGATAAACTTGAGATCAAACGATTCTAGCCTGGTACATGTATTCTCATATTCAAATGATTGGAGAAATAGGCCTTATGGGTTTAGCGACCAGTGTAGATCCGGATATACACTGTTCGCCATTCGATCAATGAAACAAACGTCGAGCTTCAAAGAAGCAATATAGATCTCTACATGAGTATGTTATTTGATCAGGAGCTACAGTGACCGAAATACCATAAGCCCCATTTATCCAGTCACAGCCACATATGAGACACACCATGCGATTTTGTACCTTCGGACATGTGTTGTAATTTCATTAAATACGTTTACAAAATTGACCATATTTTTCATTAATAAAGTCAAAAGTTGACAGAATTTTACAATTACGCATGCGCTCTGAAACGCATGCACAGGAAACTATTGTCAATTTTGTAAACGTATTTAATGAAATTACGCAGATGTCCGACGTTACAGTACAAAATCACACATGGCGTGTCTCATATATTCTCAGTCACAAATACATACCATACAGCCGAGACGTCTCGTCTGCTGTTATCGTCGTTTAAAGCAAATTACGTTGCTGATCATGCTGATACAGTGGATTGTGATATTTATCTACGTCGGCCGCGGTTCGGCGTTTGCGGGTTTATCCCTATTCAAATACCCAATCAGCGAGGATATTGGTAGCCTAACAATAGCTGAACTATACGGTGTAAGCATTTGGGCGTGTTTGAATGCTTGCTGCTGCGAAGCGAGGTGCACCCATGTCCGATACCAGCGACATTACTTGCGATGTGCACTCAAGACTAACGGATCGAATACGACCCCGTACAGAAAGAGAGGGGATATCAACACCGTCGAGAATCCATGCTTGGCTGAAAATATGACGGTACGTTAATACTTCTACCTCGACTATTTATGTTTAATTAGGCAAAGTCCATTTGCGGACTTTGAAGTCCGCAGATGGACTTTAGCCAATTAAGCACATTAACTCTGAATAATATACATTTTAATGTTGACGAGTTAATAAATATCAAATTACATAGACACGAATGTTAGATTATATTTATTGCATAAGCACATCATCATATAATTACGAAGTACTGGTCGCAGAACGTGTTTTCTTTACCAGTTCATTTCAATATGTATGTATTATGATTTTCAAGGTGCATGATCACGTGGTTATAACAACAACAGCAGTGGCTGAAAGTGTTGAAAAATCTTGCCACTCCAAAGTAAGTATTATTTGATATTTTCATTAATATGAAACGGATTTTGATGAAATATGGCGCAGCAAACGCGTCTTCATGAGCTGCATTTAGTCGTCCCGGGAGTTCGGCACAGACTTATGTCGTTTTTGCGAAAAACGACAGAAGTTTTGGCCAAAGTACAGAGACCACCAAATGCAGCTTAACAAGACGCGTTTGATGTACCACGTGCTCATACCCCTTGATTTTATACACTGTAGAAGCACATTTTATGCAATACTTATTTATATTTTCAGACACTGTTCAAGGATTGCAAGTCGAATAGAACATACGGTATGACTTGTGTTCGGTACCGTATTTGTATTAGGCCTATAAAAAAAACAACAAAAAAACCTGTGGTGCTGGCAACGGTTCATAAAAAGACTAGGTAGGGAGTGTAGACTTTGTTAATACTACTTAACAGAGCTCCAGATAAACTGCGTATTTGCATAAATACCCAATTAAAATTGCAAAAAAAAACAATTGAAATCAGAAGTAGCGAGTATCAAAAAGCAATAACAATGTTATGGTACCTTAATCATGCTGCACAAAATAATAAACAGACCACAAACATAACATATTGTTCTTATTTTCCATGACAACATGTCTTGAAATGCCAATACATGTTTTTATTTGGAAGCAAACTATTCAATAATTGCTGTTTGTTGATGTGCAAACAGTAGGACATTATATTTTACCTAATTAAACTTTTGAAATACCCAATTGCTCAGAAATGATGGAGTGAAAATACTCAATTACTAATTCCTTATCTGGAGCCCTGCTACTAGAATAATGTATGTGCCAATATGGTGGAATAGGTTCACTATTGTTGTTGTTGTTGTTAGTGATGGCAGGCACACGGAAGACAAGCACCTACAGTGGGGTGAGCGTGTAAGTGCACACACAAACGAACACGACAGGTTGGTTCCAACCTGTCGTGTTCGTTCGTGTGTGCACTAACACGCTGACCCCACTGTACAGTACGCAAATGACGTCTTGAAGGTATATGCCTACTCAGTAGGCACAACATGTTCTTTATGTCACACATCATCTGAGACATTTTCTGGCAAAATAAACATTCAGTCATCATTACCCCACATAATGATTGACATTATTATATATTTTATATCAGACGTAAATTTCCACACTGATATCAGGGGCTATAACGGTGTTTCCTTAACATAAAAACGGACATTACTATTTATTCTCTGTATTTATTTTTAGATGTGCAATGATCATACTATAATTTATAATCTATCGATAATATTATTTTGTTCAGTGACGAATTTAATTAGTATAAATAATTTAAAAATGTCATGCCTCATTTGCAAATCCGTCGGCGTTATATGTGCTGGAGAAATGGGGCTAAGCCTTATTGAATTGGTGATCAGTGTAGCTCCTAATCTGCATACTGTATAGTATATTCCTGATTAGAGAAAGGCAGGTGTTGTATTGATGGAATGGCGAGCACTGCAGATCCTGATCAGACTTAGACATAGGCCTGACCGATCCCGTTACTCTAGGAAAACAGAAGCGGAAAATATAAATGTCAAATCAGTAAAACATAAAAGTAAACCATGATGCATGGCCAGTTGCGAATAGCATCTCTTGAAATCTACTCTCGTATCGTCCGTTGAGACGGACAATATGGGAGTAGATTGCAAGAGTTACTGTTCGCAACTAGAGACATGGCATGCTGCTCTAGATCAGACTGTAAGGATGCATATGCTGATCTGGATGTACCCAAATCTCCAACCACATATGTTGGTTTAAAACATACATGTATTTTATTTGGATATAATTTACACAGATGCTATCTGATTAAGTACATGTACCGTTCTTTCGTGTTGATCTGCAGCTACCCAATACGCCCCCTTTCACCAACCACAGCCACTTATGTTATCTGATTAAGTACATGTACCGCGATTTCAGGTTGCACACCAGCTCCGGAAATAGAGGGCGCCACTATGCTAGGGAACACTATGAATATAGGGTCAAAGGTGCAGTACACAAAGTCCTGCCGATTTGAGGACGATCATTCCGCGGTAATCGAATGCCGAGAAAACGGGAAATGGGACGAACCTCCCGTATTTGCTGATTGTAAGTGCCAACTATATTTGTGGCTTATGGGCTTTGCGACCAGTGTAGCTCCTGATCAGACTGTGCAACCAGTATATCAATGGAACGCTCATCATGTTTCTAACAAGCAGTGTAGATCGTTATCAGGCAACAGGAGTGTGTTATTTGGTCAGGAGCTGCACTGGTCACAAACCCCATAAGCCCCATCTATTCAGTCCCATGCCCTCACATCAATTCTACTACATACCCTACATGCAACTAAAACACAGCATGGGCAATGTTTACTGTTTACGGCATTGCAAAATAAAATGTCCGTAACGTAACGTACTCTAATGCGGGATGGGACACGCCGCCGGTAATTGCTAAGGCCATCTCTGTTAAGCGTCCGCGTGCGGGTAAGTTTTGAAACTGGTTCTGTGAAAATACAAACACAATGTGTATAAAATGACAGACGATAATAAGTTGCTAGAGGTCAATCGAAGAGTCCAAATTTTGGTAGACCAGGTGTGTTATCATATCATAGCCTCGTTTTCGTGTATAATAACTACATGATCAAGTGCACGTACATGCATGTCAATAAAATAGTGTATCCAGGTGCTCGAAATAGACATGTAGTGTGGCTCAGTGGTATCGAAGCGGGAGAATATTCATACTCTTGCAGAAGTTTTGTTCATTTTATCTGGTCGAGAGTTCGAACCTCACAAAACGCATCATTCTGTTCTTTTTATGACTGCTTGCTGGAGAAAGGAATAAGTGAAACGGCGAAGGTTATCACTATTGCTGTATGACCTCAATGTGACATGATCGGCGAAAACATACTCCAGATTCTTCATGTACACACATATGAAATGTGCATTTAGTTATTAGTTTTCTTCAAAGTGAGACTAACTTTAATCTATAGCATGCTTAGTTAATGTAATTTGTAAGAGCAACACACATAAAAAAGAAATATATTATAAGTTATTGTGATTCTACACAGGCTATATGGTGTAATATTGCCCGCCTGGAGGTATGTTCACCCTCGGCGATAGCCGAGGGTGAACATACCTTCAGACGGGCAATATTACACCATACTTCAGACGGGCAATATTACACCATATAGCCTGTGTAGAATCACAATAACGTATTTGTCATACCGCAGATCCTGTATTTGGCCGTATAAACATATCTCTTCTTTTGATCTTTGCGTTTTTTTCAGGAAGAAAAATAATCCGAGATTCGATTTTCTACCGTCAGTCTTAATATAAAGGCGTAAATGAACATTTTGTTTTTTTATTAAACGAAAACAAACTAAATATGGAGTAAGAAATCCATCGAAAACGACTTTATGACATTTTTTTTATATCGTGTAATTTAATTTATATTCCACTGCTCTATCGATCTGCTCACCCTTTGGCGCCTCTAGAATAATGCGACTGGTTCCCAAACATTCGCTGTTATTGCTACGCCGCGGTTTCGTGCGTGGAACCCATAGTTTGTGACGTAAATATAGCCGTGTCACGAAGTCGAGCGTGTTGAGATTTGAAAAGCAATTTTCGTTATTTTGGCTAATTTTTCTCTCATATTTTGATGAGCGAAGAATATTTATGGAAAAATAAACAATAAAGACTGGTTTTGAGTGTACAATTTGTTACTTGTATTGATCAATTCGGGGTTTTATTGTGTTTAGTACTAAGAGGAATACAATTCGCAATCGCTAGACGCTTTCAAAATGTGTCTTCATTGGACGCGAGGCGCCGGAGGGGAATCGCAATTCTCTATGTTCGACGGCCTTGGCAGGTCATATAATATATATGACCAGGCAAGCTAGCCAATCAAAAGCCGAGAAACTTATCTGCGGTATGACAAAATAAAATATAAACAAATAAAAATATATGTGTATACAGGCCACACTCACTTACTCGAATTCGAAGGGAGATAAAAAATACTTTGAGTTAACCGTAGTTTGACGTATCCGTAGTACGCAACCTGTCGGACAACAAACTATTTTATTGACAGTTAGAACCAAGTGATTACTTGCTGATGTAGCCATGGGTAGTAAATATGATTTATTTTAGCAATTAAATGTACATGGATACATGTTAAATGCTGTTTCTAAGACAAATCATATTTAAACACTTTCGGTTTGTTTACAAATACACATATGCATGTCTGTGTGTAATTAATAGATAACCCGGATGTGGCACACGTGACATGCGCATGTAGCGATATACATATTCAGTTCACCAAGAAATAAATAATAACAAGAACATAATATTTTATGAATTATTTTAATAAATTTAAATTATACGGCAAACAACACAAAACAACAAGAAATACTGATTTGTAACACTATTATAAATGATATTTCTGACCAGACTTGATTGTACAAACTAATAATGTTTAGAACATAAAACTCGCCATTCAATGTTTCGTCCCTATACTGTATAATCTGAATCCACACCAGTTTCCGTTTGGTACCCGTTTAGTCGAGCCTGAACACAGCGCTAATCTAGCTATCTCCCGGGTTGGGTACCGGGTCCTTCACTAGAATCAGCACTTTGATGTGTAGTAGACATGATTGTGAATTGTGACTGATGCTGTCACATTCGGGAGATATATACACACGATCGAGACTCGGAGTGTGAAATATTTCACTCATTTCTAATCGCGCAACTTGTGTTCACTTTAATTAACGTTCGAGTAAAAGCATTTAATGCCAGTCCAATTAAAATAGTTGCCATTTATTGCTCACCACTTAATGATCACCGACGGTCATTTCGGGAGTCCTGTTTAATCAGTGTCAACGCAAACACCTTTAACTACGGTCTGAATACCCGACTTTGATGAGGTAAACTGCAGGTGACAAACTTCTACTTACCTCCGCAAACTGACATTTCGACTTAATGAGTGTGAAATACAGTAGATTTACGTTTTCGGGACCTAAATATACCTTCGAATAAACGGAAAATTTGAGTTATCGAAATTTGACTTAACCGAACTTAGTTATATGGAAAATAATAAGATTTTAAACGGGACCGTGCTAGTAATTCGACGTAACCGGTGATTTCGACGTAAGCGACTTTGAGTAAACGAGCGTAGCCTGTATATGTATGAAAAACTAAGATTCGAACTCACTACCTGCGACATTGATATACGTCGCTCTAACCCCTCGATTACATAAGACTTGATGACAAATTTCAAAATCAATATTGAAAAGGAATTCATTCATTCGGCTCATATTTAAGGGTGGGAATTGGCTCGAACACCTTCCATACCCGGGATATATAGCCCAGTAAAGAAGCAGGCCGATGGTCGTCGGTCTGGTTTATATTTCCGAATTTTGATAAATGTTGCATTTATAATTCAGGCTCCAAAAATGTGCGTCAAATATAGGAGAATCTATGCAGGTATGGTAACCTATAATTTGAGGCCTCCTATAGCACCCATCAGCTTATATGTGTGTGATATAGTATGGCTGGGTATCGATTATAGATGATTGAGGGGAACCCATACTAGTTTACGTGATTTGTGCGTTTTGAGTGGCACACGGACTGGTCAAATGAAATTAAGTGGCGAGTATACTATCTGAGTCACTAATGTCTAGCAAGTGTGCTCTACGTAATTAACTTATTGTCACATTTAGTCCCAATCCTACCTAATCACCATCGAGAAGAGAAGAGAAGAGAAGAAGAAAGTGATTTCTGACGGTATGGTATTTGACGTGTCACCCTCACCCTATGTTAGTGTGCTTTATCAGATGCTATATTAACCTATCATGATAACCGTGGTTGCTGATTTTGTGTTGTTAATTGGGTTTTATATATATATTTGTCTTTGTTATTTACTAGCATTTATTTTAATTTTAGTTTAGTTTTGAGTCACCTACCACACCGTCAGATTTTGGCCGAAATAGACTAATACACATTAAATCGTTTTATTTTTGTCTATATTGGAGTAATGCAGATTGTCAATTTCGACATAAAAAGCAATTACTCCTGGTGGAGGAAACCTCCAGTTTCCCCGGTAGCTCCGGAGTCCCTGTAGTAAAGCTCCAAAAAAAAACCTCAAAAGGAGGCGATTTTGCACAACTACTCTCAACCAGCTGACTACCTCACCCCACTGACTCACTCAATCACTTAGCCCAATTTCCATTGAATTAGTGGACCACATCAACCCATCCATACACCCGCCAAAACCACACACCACATCACTTAGCCCAGCCCCCATCATTCAATCAATCAATCACACACACACACACACACGCACGCACGCACGCACGCACGCACGCACACACACTCACGCACGCAGGCACACACGACGTACATACACATATACATATGTTACACACACATACCCATACACACATATCACACATACATATATATATGCATACACACATCCACACACACACACACATACATATATATATATATATACACACACCCACACACACACACACACGCATATACATACATATACATACATATACATACATATATATACATATATATACACATATACATACACACATACATACACATACATACACACATACACATATATATACGTACCACCTCAAAGACCCCTCGGCATCACGGCGTTCCATTGTTCTGTAAAGTGACGGGAGATGGACATGCATGGTTAGTGACAAAATGGGTCCCCCCCAGTCAGTATCGGGGGGGTCATTTGTAAGTTGTCACTGGTCATGTCGTTTACGTCACGAGTCGTGTTGCCCTGTCAATATTGTCAGTGGTTCGCCACTGTTATTGGTCTTTATTATTAAAAGTAGATTTAGGAAGATGCAAATAAAAATATGGTAAATGATTTGTGCAGATTTGCATGTATGGTTATCCCCACCCGCTAAAATACCGGCCCCCGCATATAAGCAGTCACTACTTTATAATTTAATAGATAGAGCACTATGTGTCCGGTGGTGAGCAGACCGGATCATTCGTTTCCCAGCGGGGGTCCCCGATTGGGCATTCCCTACATGAAAGATCCCTTGGGTTAGTACCAGTCAAGCCCACCCGCCCGGACATTTCATAACGCTATAGATTTCGTAACTGCTCTACTTTAGACCTGATCACGAGCAGACTGTAATGCGCAATGCTGTTAACTTCATGAGTGCTCATCATTGGAGGCGGACGTTAATAGTTGTTAGCTGATTATAGGCTTAATTGTGCATATACAAATTTGTATATGCTAGGATATGACTACGGGCTGGCAATATGTTCGTTAGGGTGCACTCTGGGCCTGCCTCGGGAGAAGAACCCGCCAAATATATTGGAACGTCGGGTAATTCGGACATTCCCCGTTGAAGTTATATATTGCCAGCATTTCGCCACACCCCGCATATACTTTATGATTGTATTATGTTGATATGATTTGATATTTATCTTATTATGTTGTTAGTAATGGTCAGTCAGTGTGGGGTACTGCTCCCATACGCCGTTCACCATGTAATCACCGTAAGTCGTTACGATACAACATATGTACAACCTATCGTGATATTACAATTATATCTGGACGAAGCCTACATGGTCCAATGTAACCTCTGTCACTTAGTTGGCCCACTTCGTTGACTGTATACCCTCTGCCATCCTCAGTTACTACCTCTATATCTTGGTCTTTAGGTTATCAGTTTGAATTTAAAACTATACTGTTGTTTTTGGAGCAGCGGTATTTACATTTACCCCAGTATCCTGTTTCCTTTATGTACTCTAATAAAGCTAGATGCATTTCGGCTTCACATTCCTTAGGAGGAATACTATATGATAATGTGAAGGTGTAATGTTGTGTTTAAGGCAAGACGCTTTTAGATCTTCTCGCGATGTGTGCTATGGGCGGGGTCAATTGAAGAAATAATGCCAAGGATCTTCAATTTCGTCCTCGTCACAATTTGAACAATTCATTTTATCTTCACTACTATTATCATGATGGTATAGATTAGATTTTATGCCATTTCTGCCTAGCCTTAGTCTGGATATAATTATGTCTGCTCTCCTATCTTTACTATACAATTTACATTTTGTAGGGATGGTGGGGCACATTGCTTGCAAAATATGTCCACCATTTTTGCCTAAGTGTTCATTATTCCACCTTGTTTGCCACTTTGACCTACATTTTTGTTTGATGAGAGAATATATTTCATGATGTGTTGGTAATGTTGCTTCATTGTTTCCTATTAAATGCGCTGTGCCTGCAGCCCTATCAGCGTCTTCGTTACGGGTATTCCAATATGGGAAGGGACCCAATCTATGTTTATTAGCTTGCCTTTAGATATTGTATTGCTTATTAATGTTTTGATGAGATGTATTTTGTCAGGTCTTGTTTTAGAAGTACCTGAGTTGATTGCTTGGATGGAGCTTAGTGAATCAGTTAAGATGACTGTATCCTTATAATTATCTAATGTTAGGTTATAAATGAGGGCCTTCTCGATTGCTATTAATTCTGATGTGAATACTGTTAGTGTGGAAGTCAGCTTGTATTGTTCTACGTAATTTAAATGTGGTATCACGAAAGCTGCGGATGTGATGCCTTGTTCGATATTTTTGCTACCGTCCGTGTAAATTTGCAGGCTATCTTTCCATTTTTGTTTATGTGTCTGTTGCTAGTTTTAGGTTAATAATTGGATCCATTGTCTTATTTTTATTATTTCTGTTAGATCTGATTGTGCAGTTATTTCGAAAGGATAGTAAGGTATATGGGTCTGATACGGCTGCATTTCACAATCATTCAGTCCATATTCTTGAGTTAGTATTTGTGCATTCATAGCGTAACATGTTTGTAATTTCCTACCTGTGGATTTTGCTTTTTTTTAATTTTGTTTGCTTCTTTATCGTTATGTTTGTATACTTTGATTATTTTCTTTTATGGTTGCTTCTTTTTTATTTTTTTTGTCTTATTCTGTTTATATTTGTATACCCGCCTAGGTCGTATTTGTTCGTTAACTGGCAGGTTTACACCATGTGGCTGGGTGCGCGCCCAATATTTGATTAGATTTCCTTCACGCCTCAGATCTAATGGTTCTACTACGGTTTCTACCTCGACTGCAGCGGCTCTAGTTGATTTATATGCACCTGTTGCCACTTTGAGGGCCGCTCTTTGAATTAGTTCTAGTTTAGCTAAGTGTTCCGCTGCAGCGTCTTTATACAGCATTGCTGCCATAGTCCATTTTTGATAATAATAGAGCTTTGTACAACAATAGAAGGGATAGTTTATCCGCTCCATATGACGTACCCGATACTAGTTTCATTAAGTTGAGATCTTTTCTACAGCGTTGGACTATGTTATTTATATGTGTTCCCCAGGTAAGTCGATCGTCCAAATACATACCCAGGAATTTTACACATTTTGTTTTTGTATGGTATTGCTTGATTGTTTACCATTAGATCTTTAATTTTTATAAGTTTGTTCTCTTATGTATGCATACCGCTGCTCCTCATTTTTATAGCAGAGTAATCCACCGCCATGAAATATGACTGCCTCAGTTTTTAAGCGGGGAGATATTTTAAAGCCCCAGTTTGTTTTGCCAAATTGTTATTTTATCTAGTGCTGTCTGTATTACCCCCAGGGCTACTCTGAGATCTGTATGCTCTTTCCAGATCGCGCCGTCGTCGGCAAATTGTGACAGGCCTGGTTTTGTGTTTGTACTCATACTGTTTAATTCTGTATATAATGTATCTATCCTGACATTAAATAGTGTCGGGCTTATGACACTACCCTGGGGGCTGCCATTATCAATACTTTGAAATTCTGAATGCTCTGTGCCTATTCTTACTCTAATTTTTTTCTGCCCGTCAGAAAGTTATCTAACCATAGCAACATTCTGTTGTTTACGCCCTTCCCGATTAGTTGTTCTATTGCTCCCTTTGTCCACATTAGGGTCAAAGGCTTTTTTTCTAAGTCTAGAAATACAGCTACGACTAGTTTTTTTCCATTTGTGCTGTTTTTAATGATTGTTTCTAATCGAGCTAGTTGATCCATCGTGGATCTATGATTTCTAAATCCTGACTGGGTTGGGCCAATTTTCTGATTAGATTCAAAATGATGTTTTAGTCTGATGGCCACCATAGTTTCCATTAATTTACATATTACAGATGTTAGTGAAATGGGTCTGTATGAGGCTGGTAGAGTTGCATCCTTGTTTGGTTTGATTATTGGGATAATGGTAGCCTCTTTCCAAGCGTCAGGCAGGGAGCCTTCGGCCCAGGATATTTATTAGCAGGAGCAGTTGTTCCATTGATTCATGTGGTAATTGTTTAAGTATATTATAATGTATTTTATCTGCTCCTGGTGCTGTACTTTTTTTAGTTTTAAGGGCAGCTTTAAGTTCCGACATTATAAATGACCTATTGAGGCAGTCAGTATTCAGGTCTGGTGTCAGAGTATGGTTGTCTATCTTAGCTTGTATTTTCGGGTCTCTTTTTCTATTCTGAATTCTGATGTTAAATTATTGTTGCTAGACATATTATTGAATGATCTGTGAGCACCTCTGCTTTTTGTTTTTCATCGCATATTATGTATTATCATGTAGATATGGGTGGGGGCATTTGTTGTGTTGGTTTACCTCTTACTCGATTAAAATAAATTCCAGACTTCTTTACTTGTTGTTTTATCTTTCGTAATTGCTGATATAAAATTCGCCCAACCTTTCTCTTTTGCTGTTTTAATGGTTTCAGACGCCAGGCTCTTGGCTTCCAAGTATTCCTCTCGCCTTCTTTGTTTTAGTTGTACATGATATTTATAGGCTTGTTTCCATCTTCGCAGACAGTTTTCCCTGTTTTTAATGGCTTCTGTGCAAGCGGGTGTCCACCAGGGATTGGTAGGGCGATTATGTGCTTTACCACTTGTCTGTGGTATGCTTCTTTACTTATTCCGTAGAGTGTGCTCACAAATTCATCGTGATAGTCTTTTGTATCTAAATTCGCATCGATATGTAACCTAGTGGTGCATAGTTGATGGAAGAGTTCCCAGTTTGCATGACCTAACTTCCATTTGGGAATTGTTGCGGGAGTTCTCTTGTGATAATGGGTACAGACTTTAGTAATAATCGGATAGTGATCGCTGCCTAGTGTTGAGTTGTGGATGGTCCACGAGGCCAAGGAAGCTAGAGCTGGTGTAGCTAATGTGATGTCTGGTGCAGATCCTATACTTTTAGCCCTTGGTAGATGGGATGAGTCGTATGTTTCTGAGACCATTATTTAGTTATAACGTAATTAGTATTATCTAGGAATGTTATAATTTCATCACCTATTTTGTTTACTTTATTAAAATAATGAATGTCCCAAAGTGGATTATGTCCGTTAAAGTCACCCAATATCAGTGTTTTGTTACTAACTTGTTTTATTACCTTGTATAAGTTTTGTAGAAGGTTTTCTGTTTTATGAATACTCGGACTTATGTAGATATTCAGAATGTCAATGTTGCCTTTACTGCTTAATATCTTAACTCCCGAGTATAGGATATTATTATTTTCTTAAGATGACTTGTTTTAAATTCTATGCTTGATATACCATTTTTCACGAATATGCCTACACCGCTTCTTTCCTTGGTTGAGTTCGTTGAGTGAGATTTCAGATTATACCCTGGCAATGTTGTAGGTTTTGGCATTTCCTGTAGACATAATACATCGGGTGACATGATGTCGTTTTCTATTGCATTCACCAGCTCACTTTTTGTTTTGACAAATCCCCGGCAGTTCCATCGAAGGACTGTCAGGGTCTGGTTGGTTTTTAGTTCCGTTTCTACCCATACTATTCTTTTTTTTTATTAAATAGTTTATGTTTTATTGTATATCAGGAAGTCTTAGTCCGTGACGCTTAGTCGCTATTATTCACTTAACGTGTCATATTTGATTCCATTTCTGGCTCATTTAGTTGCACTGGTCTCCTATTTGGTGATATTTGTCTTGTCTTATAAGAGTTATTTTTGGTATATTGTTCTTGTTTTGTTTCTGCTGCGAGTCTTTGCCTGTCTTTATTATTGGTCCATGTTTTTGTTGCCATACGTTTGCCTTTTTTATTTTTATTGCTTCGTCTCTACCTTTAGACGCTTTAATGGTCTTTGGAAGAGTTCACAGTGTTAGGGGCTAACTTTTTGTCTATTAAGTGTTATTTTGTGTACTGTTTTTTACTGGACTTGCCGCTGGGCTAACATTGGGTGTGGATGTTGTGACCTTATTGTTTGTTTCATTTTTGTTTTTAGTAGTGATCGTCTGGCAATTTTGAACGTCGCTCATATTTTTAGGGTTAATGTTATCGCTTGAACTATTGTTAGATATGTCAGACAGTCCAAGCCCAGAACCCGGTGAGTCGGGGGTATCCGGCATGGGCTGTGACGATTTTGGTGATTTGGTTGTCAGGAGTGAGTCCATACTTGGAGGATTAGAAGGCATCTCTTCTTCACAGATACCTATGCCTAAGTCTATTATCTCATCCACACTATCTATAATTTTATTTGATTTTCCACTACTGTTTGCTATTGCTGGATGCGGGTGGTTGTTATCTGATATGTAAGTGCTAAATAGGCTTTTCGCCGCTGTTGTGTCGCAACTATTCTTTCTTATTTTTGTGGTGGGTAGTAGGTAGATATATCCTTCCTTACTGTTTCAATGATTATGTCATCACCGGTATCGGTGGCAACATTATTATGTACGTTGGAGGGCTCTGTATTTAAATGTGAGCTGGTTATCTGACCTATAATTCCATCAGTTTGGATACCTAATTGTCTTTCGAGTGCTAGTTCGATTGCTGTCACGAGATCAAAAACTTGCTGTTTAGTAATATAGTCCTTCATTGATTGTTTGTTAATGTTTTTTTTGGGAGTTTGGTAATCTTTGTAAGATGTTTCATGGGCTCTCTTTCGTTTATTAGTTTTAGGTGTAGCTGGTATATGAGTTTTCTCTGGCGTTCGCTTGTTATAGTCTGTTTGCGGAAACTTATTCTTAATTTGTTCCTGATTCACGTTAATATTTGGTGTTTGAAGTTGTTCTTTTAGTGCGTTCTAGTGAGCTGTCTAGTGTTGTTTTTTTGGGCGAGTTGTTCTTTGTATCTGAGAAACATAGGACAGTACGGATCACTAGCCCTATGTCCACATTCATGTTGTTGAGCCACGTAGCAGTTGTTGCAAAATTCTTGAGCTCGTGTATTTTTGTATGTGCACGCCGTGTAAGTGTGTGAGTAGCCACAGATGGGACATACTGTTTTATTGTTTTTGCAATGTTTGCTTATGACCGAATTGTTGGCATTTGTTACATCTAATGGGACGTGATATCGTGATGCCTATGTTGATGTCATTTCCGCAATTGATGTAGCTAGCAGGTGTTATGGTGAATGGTATAGTGGTGAGTTTAAATTTAATTAGAAGTGTTGACTTGTTTTTGCCTATGTGATGTGCTTCAGTTATTTTGTTTTTTCCAGCGTCTAGTGCTGTCATTAGTTCTTCTTTGTTAAGTCGCGTGAAGTCTGGATGATCTGCAATCCCCAGAGTGACTGTTTGGTTTGGTTGTTGTTTAGTGGATGGGTGTTGTCTGTTTGTGTTTTGGTGCGACAAGTGTCTGAACTCAACTCCGGTCATGCCAACTGGGGTTGTGAAGCTTTTCCTTTGTTAGTGTAGCGATTCGGTAGTTTAATTTTGAAGATGTCTGGTGCATCCATGCCACAGCTGATTTCGGCTTGACTTATATTGCCTCCTACATAGGACAGGAAAGGCAGAACAAATTGTGGAATAGTTACTGACCTACGCCTGGGGCCCTCTATTTTGAAATGTAGAGTGTCCGTCCAGGTTCCTAATTGGTTTGCCTGTCTGCTCTGTGTGTATTGCTGTGTCTGCCGGGGTGGTGGTGTGGGTGTGAATTATGCTCGTCTGTTGTTGGCTAATTTAGCTTCGGGTGATTTGCTATCAGGTGACAATGTCGAGTTGTCTTCCCTGGCGCGTTTTCTTGTGCTTTTGGAGATGGGAGTAGACATTTCAGCCATGTTTAATTTTTTGTTTTGGTTGTTTTGTTGGTTTGTTTGTTTTAGTTGTTGTTGTTGTTGGTTTTGGTTTTTTTAGTTTATATTTACTGAGGAAGGGAAACAGAAACAGTCAACAATATTATATTTATATAGTATATCTTATTGTTATTTTTATTTTTTATTATGTTTTTATGTTTTATCTCCGTTTTCTATTTTAAGTGCTATAACAAGTGTTAAATATTACCTGATTTGTTACTGTCAACAAAAACTTCTATGTTCTGTAGCTGTATGCTGCTGGCTTCACAGTTCTTTACCGTTCTTTACCGTTTGTCATGAAAATATCACGAAAATGTCCGTATATGGAAAAATGATTTAATGGTTAACTTAACTTAACTTAAGGCATGTGACGTAACGTAATGAAGTTATAAATTTAATTTAGAGTATTGTTTGTTACGACTGTATCTTAAATCGGTTGATTATGAGATGATATAGCCGGTTTCGGTGTAAGATTTCCAAGTGATTTATGTTTAGAAGGCTTTGGAAGGAAGACTTTTTGTTTTACTTTTTACATTTCTTTTTTTATTTTTTTTACAACAGACCCTAGTCTAAGTCAAGATGCGATATATTGTGTAAAGTTTATTTTCAATACAGCATACAACACTACACACACCAGTCGAGAGTACGAGTACGAGTTTATTGAATGCTTTACACAAATACATATACTCGTTGAATCAATCATACATCCCGTGACTGACCAATAATTATTTTGTATTGTACTCTGCTGGAGTGTGATAATTCTGTATAATAAGTCTATTCAAATGTTTGTACAGTACATTAAGTCGCTAATAAGAATGAGTTTAATGGTATTCTACACACCAGTATAGAGAGTTGTTTTCCAACTTTGACTTCTTTTGATCTGCACTGTCTGGTCTCTCTTTGATGGGAACTGGAATAATACTAATAGTACAGTGTAGTATAGAGTGATGATAAGCTATCAACCTAATATACGGATATATTAGCTTAAATGTAATGTAACGCAACGCTTGCATAACAATGGAAATCCTAATTTTCGACGAAAAACAATGCAGAAATTTCAGTTATTTTAGATGATATATAGCAAAATGTTTACCTGGTTTTCCAGTGACTCCGGTAGACTCAGCTCGTTGTCAGTATCTTCACAATACACAACATAAATACTTACTAATACTACACAAATACTTACTAACTTGATGTAAGAGTGAAATATGATATCTAATCTCAGTGATATTGTTATGGTCAGAGCAAATATTATAATACGTCCGTTCACCTTGAGTGTCCAGTCGATTATGTGAAAAGGAATACAAGCACGGGTATATTTATAGTCCGCAGACGATAACTTGCTAATTGTTTACATACAAACCAATCATACACAAAACACAGAATAGGTGAGACAGGTAAATATACCCGTGGCAATATTCCTTTTCAATATTGATTTTTGAGATTTGTCATCAAGTGTTATGTAGTCGAGGGGTTACAGTGAAGATATCAATGCCGTAGGTAGTGAGTTCGAATCTTAGTTTTTCATACATGTACATGTATACACATATATTTTTATTTGTTTATATTTTATTATATATTTCTTTTGTATGTGTGTTGCTCTTACACATTACATTAACTAAGCATGAGATAGATTACATGTAGAAATTTAGTCTATCACTTTGAATAAAACTAATAACTAAATGCACATATGTGTGTCCATGAAGAATCTTGGAGTATGTTCTCGCAGATCATGTCATATTGAGGTCAAACAGCAATAGTTATAACCCTCACCATTTCACTTATTACCTTCTCCAGCAAGCAGTCATAAAAAAACACATAATGATATCGACAAAAGTAATGCGTTTTGTGAGGTTTCGAACTCTCGACCAGATAAAATGAACAAAAGTTCCGCTAACGTATGGATATTCTCCCGCTTCGATACCACCGAGCCACACTACATGTCTATTTTGCGCATCAAGATACACTATTATATTGACATGCATGCACGTGCACTTTATCATGTAGTTAGTATGCACGAAAACGAGGCTATGATATGATAATACACCTGGTCTACCTTTATTTGGACTCATCGATTGACCTCCAGCAACTTATTATCGTCTGTCATGTATACCTGTCTCATTCTACATACTATGTTTGTTTATGACCGGTTTGTTTGTAAACAAGTAGCAAGTTATCGTCTGCGGACTATACATGTATGCTATTTTATACTTTTTACTATATAAGTAATATTAAAACTGATTGGGGAATTGTCCAATTATTAAATATGTCCACTTAATAAGATTAATAAGAGCATTTTCTTCTTCTTTTGTCTAAAGTTTGCCAGCTGAAATTTAAATTTATGCTACAAACTTCCTCAACCTTGCAAAGTTTTTAACATAAATTTACCTTGTTTTTGGCGTATACGTTGCTCCACTGGGTGGACGCTTAACATAGCAAATATATGGTATGGCCTAATTGTAAGTACAAATACGTATAAGTAAGTATTCACATATCGACTATTCATATACATACTTAAATGTAAGGTACCGCTAACGACCGCAGCATTTTAAACCAAATATGTGAATAATAACATGGAAGGTGTTCGATCCAATTCCCACCCTTAAATATAAGCCGTACGAATAATAAGATACATTGTTTTAAAGTCACTCTTTTTATTAAATTTTCGACCATATGGTCGAAAATTTAATAAAAAGAGTGACTTTACGGTCATTTTTTTTTATAAAAAGAGTGGCTTTAAAACAATGTGTATTAAATGTGCTTCCCTTCGGAGGTTATTGGAAATTGCAATAATAATATACATTGTTTTAAAGTCATTTTTATTAAATTTTCGACCACATGGTCTTTATCAAAATACGTGTAGTGTGAAACTGTATTGGCAGTCCTAGATGTACATTGTATGTAACGTCCATGATAGTATAGCAGTAAACCAGATGTTATGAGCCGGACGTCATGACGGAAATAATAATATATGCTACATTTATAATATATGTTCGAAATTATCCGTGACGGTGTGAAGCGGTATGAAGAGATAGATACATCGATTATATAGATTTTTGTATTTTTAACAAGTTTTAAAATGCATCACCCATTTCAGAATTGGTTTGCCGTTTCATTAAATTTGGAACAATGATTGGTTGAGAAAGCAAGGCGAAGTATAACCTACACGTATTGTATCTCACACCGATTCTTCTTACAGTGCTCCAGATAAGCTGTGTATTTGCTTAAATACCCAATTAAAATAGCCAAAAACCCAAATGAAATCAGAAGTAGCGGGTATCAAAAAAGCAATACAAACATGTGGTACCTTTATCATGCTGCAGAAAACAATAAACAGACCAAAAATATAGCATATTTGTCTTATTTTCGATGAAGACACATCTATATTTTACACATGCAATTAAAATTATGAAATACCCAATTGCTTCAGAAAAGATGGAGTGAAAATACTCAATTACTAATTCCTTATCTGGAGAACTGCAGTTACCTTAAAGGTCATTTTCCACTCAGTAAGCACAAACTGTTCTATATAGGAATTAAGTAAGTGTATAATTGTGTCACTATTCCACCAGTTCTAAATATTACGAGTAGCCGCTATACAGATATTATTATGATAATCATTTAGTAATATTTATTTTACTGATAGTGACGCGTGTTGGTATCAGGCTATTTTCATATGCAAATGAGGCACGCTATTTTTTAATTATTTATACTAATTAAATGCGTCACCTAAACGAAATATTTTCGACTGTTTATATAGTATGATAATTGCACATCAATAAATAAATACAGAGTGTACATATTAATGTCCGTTAACATTTTAAGGAAACACGGTTATCGCCCCTGATATAAGTGTGAAAATTTACGTCTGCTATAAAATGTATTATAATGCTATACGTGGGGTAATGGTGAATGAATGTTTATTTCATCTCAGATGATGTCCCTGATATAAAGAACAGTTTGTGCCTACTGAGTGGGCATGTACCTTTAACCACATATAACACGGCGTAAGCTACTTTTACGAATTTCATCTGTTTTGAGACATTACATAATCAAGGTGGATGACCACGTGGTTACTACAACAACAACAACAACAGATGAAAGTGTTGAAAGCTCGCCCACTCTAAAGTAAGTATTATTTGACATTTTCCTTAATATAAAACGGATTTTGATGAAATATGGCGCAGCAAACGAGTCTTCATGAGCTGCATTTGGTGGTCCAGGGAGTTTTACACAGACTTATGTCGTTTTTGCGAAGAATCGATTTCCGTGTCGGTAGACAAGGAAATCGATTCGTCGCAAAAACGACAGAAGTTTGGGCCAAAATACAGAGACCACCAAATGCAGCTTAACAAGACGCGTTTGATGCGCCATATTTCATCAAAATCCGTTACGTAATAAGGACAATATAAAAGTATGCGTACTTTGAATCGGATGGATTCTGGAAGTTTCAGTACTTGTTGTTGTTGTTAGTACCACGTGATCATACACCTTGATAATGTCTCAAAATCTCGTGCGGCTAACTGCGGCTAGTCGTTCCTTGTGAATGTTGAATGCGCAACGTCATATGTTTTAAACACAAACGCTTAGCAAATAATTCAGAGCAGAATTCACTTTGATGATGTGTTGGGTATAGCAATAAGTTAAATGGTGCATCCCAAAGTGTGCTGCCTCGCCTCGGTCCATCATTAAATCTGGTTAACAATATACAATTATTGTCTGTAGAGGAGGTGTACATAAAATTTACGGACCTGAGAAAAGTGATGTCCACCGATGTAGAAGGCGGAGGTGAACATCTCTTTTCGAAGGTCCGTAAATCTCAAGTACAAGGACTCAAAATACTATAATTATAATACGTTTCCCTACCACAAAAAAACTTCTCCAGAAATAAATCGTGTGTTTCAAAGCAATAGTTGATTAAACTTTATATTTAGTTATACACATTTGGTCGGCGTCAGATTTACGCATGCGCTGTTAGGATGTGAACACTGTGTTTGTTTACATGAATAAACACATCTCGGACCGGTCTCGTGGTCCGTGAGTGCTTATCCGTGTAAACAAACCGTTCAGAGGTCTACATTCAATTTGTAGATAATCACGTGGCCGTGTTTGGGCCAATGATAATGCAATATTTATATATGACAAGTATTACATTGTAGCACTCATATGTGGCTGGGACTGAATAAATGGGGCTTATAGGTCTTACACCGTTCGCCATAATATCAACGAATCGCCCGTCATGCTTCTAACAAGCAATATAAATCATTGTCAGGCTACATGAGTGTGATATTTGATCCGGATCTACACTGGTCATAAATCCATTACTCCCCATTCCTCCTGTCACAGCCAAAGTGGACACCTCATTGCGGGTATACATGATGATTGTCCGTGCATGTTGCATATTGTAATCAGAGTTTATCCATTGGCTCTAATATAAGGTTCGATCATGACCAGTCGTGGGTAAACGTTTGCCGTGGCACTCGGGAACTGTTTGAACCCAATGACCTGTAGCCTATTTCACCAAAATTGCAAAGCATACTTTTCTAGCAAAGTATACTTTGAGGGAGAAATTTTCAATTTTAGGATAACTTTATTATTTTTTATTATAGTGAATTTATTACATTATCACAGCCGTTTTCAGTATAATAATATATGTATATTCAGTATAATATAATATAATATAATATATTCAGTATAATAATTATGCATACATTTAATAATCAAATATATGCAGTCGTTAGTTCTATAGGACATAATGCATTTCAGGAAAAATACATGATTACTCCCTCAAAGAATACTTTGCTAGAAAAGCATACTTTGCAATGTTGGTGAAATAGGCTACTTGACATGGTCGAACGTCATTGTTACATTTCCATCGGAAATATCGTGTAATCTGAGCATAAATGCAGTTACTGTCGCTACTTTGATAAGCTGTTTCATTCAAACGGCTGATGTACGTATACATATTACGGGGCCGCAGTACACATCAATTTCAAAATTTCAGTGCGTTCTAGTAACGTCATTAGACACATACATTACGTAGGTGTTGGCTTGGCCCCGAAATGAGCATTGTCTACAGCCATGCGCTGTATGTTTGGTATGGTTCGTCCGCATGTACGAAGAGATAATCCGCGAGTTTCGGCGAGCGGGTTATCGACCGTACATGCGGACAACTGTGCTTTAAGTAATTTGTTCCACCCCCATACCTGTACCATGTCTGGTTGTCCTAACAAGCTGGGGACAAAACACGAGCATATGGGATAAATTGACATAGTGTGACAGCATCGCTACAATTCGCAAACAGTAGACAGTGTTGTATATATAGTACAGTCGAACCTCCCCGAATAGCCACCTCTCTACAACAACACCCTCTCTGTAACAGCCGCTAGTTTATATCCCAACTGGATGGTTTCCTCTATATCTAACCCTTAGACTGCTGCACACATATATTGCCTTCTTTCTCAATAAAAACATGGTTCGCAGCTCTTTAGAATCATTTCCATTGGAAATGATTCTAAAATGCTGTCAAACCATGTTTTTGATGAGAATTATCGAAGAAAATAATTAAACAGCAGACGACAGCATTAATTCATTCAGCATTAACCTCCCTACAACAGCCACCTCTCTACAACAGCCAGTTTTGGGTATTCCCATAGGTGGCTGTTGGAGAGGTTGCACTGTATAACTATGTGAAAGCCAAGAGACAACGCACGCCACCATTGCTCACTAACTAAACATACATCTGCACTAGCAAATGTAATATAACAACAATCCGTTATTGTTTTCATCATTCAATATTTTATTTCTCAATACTTTACAGAACTAAAATACAATCATACAATTACATATATGAGTATGGCATGAGAACTTGTTATAATGCATACACAACACAAACAATATACATGCATTCGGTATGTGTGCCCGAGATTGGAGGAGCATGGTTTATGGGACTTTCGAAACAAAGATTTTAATCCGCTAACGCACCCGTGTAGTTTAATCATGGCAGCTATATATGTACATGTAGTATGCTGAGGACAATCTCACACAGTGATGTCAAGTCACGGTATTTAGGTGATCCTTAGAAATAGTATACCCCGTTTATAATAGAACAAAGTATATACAACGGGACACAAAATAAACTAAAATACATGTGCATGTACATGTATAGCCTTAATTTAAGACCACACACACGCGTACATAGAGAATAGTAGATTAGTGCCGTGAATGGGAAAATATATCTGGCAAGGCTTAGGAAACGGGATGGGCGAGGCTCTGCCGAGCACATCCCGTTTCCGAGCCGCGTCAAATATTTTTCCAATTCACGGCACTAACCTACTATTCTATTTATCCCGTCAACACCTACAAATGGCTTTAAAATACAAAAATAATAACACCAGTCACCACACATATTCATATGCAGTCGCTAGGTCGTATTGACAGGATATCAAAAATGTTTCACGGCACCGTGTTTCACGGCATATACGCCCTGTGTTGACAGGATAAATAGGTAATCACAGCTACAACAATTCAATGTGTTACACTAAAGGGATGGGGTTAAATTGCTACCCTCGCGAGAGGTATGGAGCGGGATAGCAATTTTGTTTCTAAGGTAGTCACAGCTCCACCACACACACTCACCGAGGTACAACTTAAGACTAGCCGTATGCGGTGCACCCGCCCCACCACCCTTACCCTAAAAAAGCAAAAAAAAAACATTCACAATCAAGTCAACGCAAACATGATATATATGTACTAGTATATGAAAATACATTTCAATTTGGACATATCATACGGTATACAGAATATGAATGGGATCGAATGAATTCCGTAGTAGTTCATTATACCAGGGAGCCGTTTCACTGAACTTCGTGCGACTAAAATGTTCGTAAGTGCAAAATTATGATAGTCTGTAAATTTCACATTAACACTGTTTTCTTGTAAACAATTAGTGGATTACCATTTATTGAGCATATGCTGCATATGCTCAATAAATGTAAATCCATCAATGGAAATTTCCAGGCGATTTTAAATTTGCACTTACGAACATTTTAGCCGTATGAAGTTTAGTGAATAGGGCCCCAGTAATGCATTACGAACACACGGACGGACAAATAGGCACTGGCTGTAACACAAGGGTCAAAGCACAATTGAATCACATGAATGGTAGGTGAGACGATATATCATAAAATTTAATGTGTCACGTCATGTGATTTTATACAGTTGAAGCTCATAAAACGGGACGCCCTGGGAGGTCCCCAGGGTGTCCCGTTTAGAGAGGTTCCAATGCAATTAGGCACTCAATGAACACTTTTTGTCATCTTTAATCAGGACACGACCATGAAATAAATTAGTGACACCCGTCTAAACACAATACGGTCCTCAGGATGTCCGGTTTAGAGAGGTTCCGATATACCTATATTTTGGTAAAATTGTGATATTTTCTGTAAATAACGTCGAAGGTTGACGAAACTCATGCGAAATTGAAAGCTTACATTGCTCATGCGGAATTGAAAGTTGTCGATATTTACATTTCTCATGTGGAATTGAAAGTTGACGAAAATTTCATAACAAATGATTCCATTGCGCATTTTCTATGAAAATTTCATCAACTTTCGACGTCATTTACGGAAAGCATAGTAACTTCTTTAAATCAGTTTCATGGGAGATTGCACATGTTCGAAGGTACAAAATCACATGGCGTGTCTCATAAATATAGGCGTCGAAGTGGTACATATGTGACTTTCGTCACCCCATCATATTTATATCTGAAACAATAAAAAAAACAACAACAGAAAACAGCATCATGTACACACTTTTATCAGGTAATCTGCCCTGTATTGACCGAATACGTACTGACTGATAACATATTGTTGTATCTGGCATTGACCTGATATCAACATCCCGGTTACAACAAAGTGAAAACGGTTGACGTCACGTGACGTTACCGAATGACGTCAGTGTAAGGACGCAACGTAAACAAGTCCTCGTTCTATCCATATAGATAACGACGTCATCTGTGGTCATTTTCGAGCATAAAACGTTACCTGATAAATAGAATACCAGACTAGTGAATTTTGATATCAAGTTTATCAGGCTCGGCTAGGAAACGGTAGGAATTCCTCGGCAAGCCTTGGAATTCCTACGCGTTTCCTAGCCTTGCCTGATAAACTTGATAGCAAAAGACACTAGCCTGGTATTCTATATGTATTAAAGGTGTGTGTGACATAAACAGCAAGACGCCGAATGGAACTATCTACGCTGATGAAGGTATACACAGAAGAGGCAAGACGGGCAAACGTGCAGGAATTCCTAGACTGGCTGAGGAATTCCTACGCGTTTCATAGACTTGTCTGATAAAGAGTATTAAAGTTGAGATAGGAAAAAAAATGATAAGCCAAAGCTGAATTTTTCATTAGTAATAACATATCTAAACTCCCCATGAATCCCACTGGAGCTTAATACAGTAATCAAGAATGAGTCCAAAATGGGCGACAAAATGAAAAAAAAATCATAACTAGTGCAAAATCCACTAAACCAATCAGGAGACATATTGAGTAGAAGGAACGAATCATAATATACCAAATTGTGAAATATAATACAATCAAAATGGCGTCCAAGATGGCCGTCAATATTACTTAACCCTCTAGACTGAGCAAATATGTGGGACATTTGGAATACATATATTCGAATGTAATATTAAGCTTATTAGGAGACATTTCAAGTATACAATATATTTAATATATAATTTCTATATTATGTTGTGTAAAATGATATTCAAGATGGACATCACATGCGAGACATGTCGCAACATGATGTAAATTTGTATATAAAATATATAACAGTTACCCGAATTACTATATTTAAATTTGTTGTTTGGGTCATTTGAGGACGTTTGAACTACATAGTACATTTAATGCATACTTTATTTATTATATTATGCAAAATGGTATTCAAGATGGCCACCAAATTTAGAGAAATATCGAAAAATAACTATAATATGTATATATGACACATGGAAATGAAAGCAAACACAACACTTTATTTTATTTATGCTTGAAACATGTTTCAAATTGGCAGAATTCCATTGGCAGAAAGCACAATTATATTTGTAACTATTTGGAATAACCTGTTGAATTAGGAAACTTATCACTAACTTTTAAACAAATCACCAGTGGCATTAATTTATCGTCACAAAGCACCCACATTGAAATTATCGATCATAAGTATCTTTGATCTATATTCGGTAGTTTAACCCAAAATTGATGGTTCCTAGAAATATAATAAAGTAAGTTGTTCATACGTGAGATGATAGCAGTAGCTATATTATATTAATACTGCACTCATTATGACCATATTTAGCAAATCAACAATAATTCAACGTACATATACATGCAATATTTACATTCTAATTTGTGTGAAATTCTATTGTTTTGACATTAGCAGGAACTGGTATAACATGCATACCACCACCATATTATTAACATGTATACTATTCATGTAACCATATAAAATGATCGACAGACTGGTGTATCCATTATATAGAGCGATGGTTGAATCGAGTCGATTCATACTGGGTTTGTTTTCTTTTGTCTATAGACCATGCCGTATTACAAGTATCGGATGAGACAAGCTTCAACTCGTTCTGGTATTCATACACATGACGTATGACTTTACGGTACACCGAAGAGAAAACAAAATAAGTATGAACATTATGTTACATTAAACTCGTGTTTTTGGACCGCTAGAATGCTACATAGATATAATGATTAATTGTGTTTAACGGGCTGTCAACAGTTATGGTTATTTTAGGCACTGATCAATTGGGGTAAGTCCCGTATTTCATCTGTAAAGAGCAATCCCAAAATCAGAACAGAATATTTACATCAATACAATATATATTCAGCACTCAATTTAGAATATTCGGACTTGTGGCAGGTCCTCAGTGTACAAGAGGCACTTAACCCCAACCCCTAAACGTAATCGGAGTACACTAATCTTACTACACGTACAATTGGGATAACCGGCTTCGACACCCACGTACAAGAAAGTCAAATTGTAACTGAGGGCCAAATCAGGGATATCACAATTCTGATACCCCGGCTCATGCTCCCGGCCAACCACACACAGCTTGTCACTTAATGCAAACATGTTTCCACGGATAGGAGACTCTTTCAGCGTCAGTTGTCAACATAAAATTGCAAGGGAATGAGACATGGACAATGTGTCACATACCTCCATATAAATGAAAGGTCAGTCTTGTATGATTCTACAAAGTGTGTACTTATATAGCGTATGCATTGCGCTTGCAATCCATATGCATTACATATAATATATAACTTGCACCATTGTAAACAATATATATCCCTGGTAACCACCCGAGAAGGTCATGCTACATAACCTTTGATAAGTAACATGTGTTGTGTATTATAATTTATCAAATACAGTGAAACCTCTCTAAACCGGACACCCTTGGAGGTCCCCAGGGTGTCCGGCTTAGAGAGGTTTCACTGTAAATCAGGGATTTGATCATGTTGGGCCATAGTTGTTTGCTATGCGATCACGAACAGACATTATCACCCGGGATAATTGACAGAGAAACTCATCAAAAATATTATCACAGGTGTCTTGGTGTCCGGTTTAGAGAGGTTCCACTGTATCTTAACATATAAAATCTGACAATATCATAATATAAGCTGATACATTGAAGGGAGGCATACATGCATACAAATATAGGCTGGCCGGCAAAATGACACATTTTCTTTCGCAAATAATTATTAATTTTACATGAAATGTACACGTTATGTCTACAATGTACTCGCATGCAAATGTAATTACGGTAAACGGAAAATACTTCAGAAACATTATACACAGTTTGTTACTGCTCAATATATTATATAAATTATCAGACTGTGTCAGTCATATTGGAGGCCACATTGAATTAGATGGATCTTACATACTATATTGCAATATGCTTTATTTTATCAAATTGATAGTTAAAGTGAATTAATTCCAGAAGAAAGACAGATGCTAAAGTAATTGTTTGTCGAGCCCATCGTGGAAAGCGAGACATAGTGATCATGATGGATACATGTATGTACGTCTGTCCGTAGGAGAGTCCGCCCGAAATGTAAATGATTTATATCTCTCCAATCATAATCATATTGCGTTATATAACGTTTGTCACAATTTTTTATTATTTTTTTTAAATACCGTATATGTAGATCTGTAACGCAGAGTCGTCAACTTGAAACGTCAAACCTTTATTTTGTTACCATCCATACCTTCATTCCGTAGACTATCCATTTGGCGTCCCTACACAAGGTCAATGTAAAATCACATTGCTTTAACGGTTTTACGATTTTTTAATTAAACGTGTTAAGTACCATATATATGTATATTTAACCATATATATACACCCTGATACAATTACTAAACATTGGGACTATCAATACACCCTCGGACTAGCAACAGCCTATGCGGGCTCAACATGCGGGCTGCGGCCTTCTTGCATGCTTATTGGACAGCGTTTTCAAGTTTTGGCGGCCATATTGTACTCCTTATTATGTAAAATATAAACTTATAGAGCTTTAATAATAGTAAATGTAACATTAAAACAATTAAAAATCAATTCATATATGTTGTGAAGAATATGTAACTTTTACATATTTTGTTGGTATTCTTGGCAGCCATCTTGGATATTTGAAAGGTTAAGCAACTCAAACTTATTGGAAAGGTTAACATATGCATTGTTCACTGACATACTGACACTCTATGTGTGAATATGTTCATTATAGTCACCTTAATGTGTTTAATATATATGTATGACATCCATTTTGGACGCCATCTTGAATTATGGATTAAGCTCCTGTGCGATTCATGGGGAGTTTTGAAATGTTTCTCCTAATGATATTCCGGACATACATGTATACTGAACAATTCAGCTTTGGTTTACTTTTTCTCGATCTTTGGCGATTTTATGTCTAATACTATTCGCCTATTTGCTAACCCCGGATTCGCTACATACATGTATTTGACTCCCATGTTAGTTCTGTCGTCACCATCACAAATGAGACACGCCATATGATTTTGTACCTTCGGACATCTGCGTAATTTCATGAAATACGTTTACAAAATGTACAATATTTTCAGTAGATGTCGTCACAAGATGAGAAGATTTTCAGAGTACATGCGGAATGATATTGCGCATGTACTCTGAAAATTTTGACTTTATTTATGAAATATATTGTAAATTTTGTAAACGTACTTAATGAAATTACGCAGATGTCCGAAGGTAGCAAATCACATACCGTGTCGCAAATGTATAAGAACTCTTAATACCGACGAATTAACATATGCCTCAGTTGTGACTGATATGTATATTGCTGTGACTGGAGAAATAGGGCTTATGGGTATGCGGTCAGTATAGATCCAGATCAGCCCGTGCCTCCGTACCACATTTTATAGTACATGCAAAAAGTAAACGTTTAGCTCAACTCGTTCGCACGTATTAGGAGTAAATTGTATATTTTGAAACTACTGAATACACTGTAAATAGACAATTCAATATGGTTAAATAAAATATTTGTGTGAATTAAATACAACATATAAAACGAAATTTCTATTATAGATGCCAGTTAACTTTAGTAACCATCGATTGCATATTTTCATTATAAGAAAGTGTTAATCCTCGACAACTCATAGGTACAGTTGGGTACCGAAATAATATACAAATGTAAAATTAATGGTACATGCCCTCTCGTATTCTCTGTATTTAGTCACAGACACTGGATGGGTCGTGCTATTTCGCGGCGTGGCGGGGAATGGAGTTGCTGACGTATACAATTCCTGGATGTACAATACCTCAACAACGACTGTCTACCCATGCGAAAACCTAACATGTTGCAAAACCCATTATCGTAATAAGATTGTATCCCATTGGAGTGATCACAATATTTCAAAGGCAAGGCATTATAAACTGAATACGGTGAAGTATTATTAAAAAACCACAATGGAACCTCTGTAAACCGGACACCCTGGGGTGTCCCCAGGTTGTCCGGTTTAGAGGGTTTCCACTGTAATCCAATACATAAGATTTTAACTGAAACAGTTAACGAAATTATCACTGGACTATCATTGAACTTGTCTCTTCACACTTTTGTCATTTGTACGACAAGTCGAAAGGGAGTATGTGGTGTACATTTGGTGTACATTTACATCGCTTGTATTCTGTTCCACAATGAAACCAGAATTACACGTGGTCCAAACGTGGTCTAATCGCGATTGTTCTGTATTCCTGTTAGCCAGTCAGATTCCCGTTTGAATACGGGATTTCCCGTTTTGACACCGTTTCCGTTCTCTCGTGTTCTCATTCAATAATAATGCCATATTTCCGTGACGTAGCGTTTCCTCTCACAACTCTGCGCATGCGCAGTGAAACAAGAACGCAACCCATTTTCTCTTGAAACTTTTCGCATGCGGAGCGATACAAAAACGGCTAAACGTTTCGGTCGAAAAAACTGCGCATGTACAGGGAAGAAAAAACGAGAAAACGCACATAAACTAAAAACCTTTTTTCTGGCAAACGTAGTGCAAATGTGAGAAAAACGTGGATCAGACCAAAATGTCACATGTACATGTAACCTTGGAATCAAAATATAGACGCTACTTTACATTTTCAATAACCATTAACAAATTCGATCACATACGACATATATTTACTGTATCGTCAGATACAGTTAAGTCAGCGTCCGATGTATGTTACTATTTTTAGGTATCGCCATTGTATTTATCTATTTTTAGAAGCATTAACTATGGCTGTCGGTCGTTATTTTTGCGAACAGGTGTATTTGCCGGAACTCGTGTATTTAGTATGTGGTAAAATATCTGAACTTTTATAAACGGTTATAATTCATATTTCATAATACCTATTATGATGGTAAATGTATCAAATTAAAGGTATGTATCTATGCTCCAACTTGGTATATAATATGTATGTCTACGATGGGTGTAATTAATGCACACCACACCAGATCAATATTGTTGTAAAGGCTGCCAATGTGGGCATCATCAGTGTGGGGCAGGCACACATTCCTACTTTTTGTTTCTGGCGATATAGTTTCAGTTCTTTCGGAACTTTAATGTCTTTAAGGTTAATTACTCTTCATGTGTATAATAGTATGTGCAATAAGTCTTTCAGGCAGATACATTCCAGCAAATCAATGAAAACACATTACTTTATATTTGCAACAGTATTGGTACACCTACCTTAACCCTTTCAACTCTATATACCTTACGCCCAATATTTACAAACACTGTAGATCCAGATGAGACGGCTCGTAGCGAGCCGTCTCATCAGGACATACAGTGTTTGTCTTTATCTTTCAGATTTTGTAAGAAAGAAAAGAAAAACATTCCTCATATGTGTATGTAACTGGAGAAACGGGGCTTATTGGTTTTGCAACTAGTGTAGATATAGATCAGCATGTGCATCTGCATTGCCCGTGGTGCCATCAATGAAACACCTACCGTGCTTCTACCAAGCACTATACATGTAGATCAGGATCAGGCTACAGGAGTGTGTTATTTGATCAAGAGCTACATTGGTAGCGAAACTCATATGCACCGTTTTTTTAGTCACGGCCACCTATCATTAATGGAATAGGTCAAGCATAGCATGAACCAGTCCATACTATTTGTTTAGGGGCGAACGGGCCAATTTTCATTAATGAATCAAAGAATGTACAGCAAATATCTGTTGAAGGATCCCAAACAAAACGAACGAAAACGAATGAAAAACGCAGTGAAAACGATATGCATACAACGATATGCATATAAACGATTATCGTTTCTCTTTTTGTACGTGAAAACGATAGTTTTCGTTTATATACCCTGCTTTCAACTATGTAAACGCCTGACGCTTCTTTCAACGCATCTTTTTGATATCGTTTTCTTTGTTTTTAATTACAATTAGAAAACGAGTTTTCCTTGGTTTAAACGTGAAACTTTAGACGTTTAAACCAACCAAACCATCGTTTTATAATAAAAGAAACTAACGAAAACGATGCCAAAACGATGTGTAAATGATAAGCAATCGGTCTTGGTGGAATCACCAATAAATCCGAGCTGTAACTTCTGTTTACGTAGATGAGAGTCTCGTACTACAATAGTGGGAGCGAAGTCGCCTTCGTCATGTTTAATAGTACGGGAAGTAATGATTGGTTCTCCAAGAAACACGTATTGGACTCATACTGGAAAAGTCTGGCGGCGGACGATTTCGATAGTTTCTCCATGCCAAGGTATTGAGAACCACGGACCTAGGACCATTTGAAAAGGTTACCACACCCACACATTTCCGATAGACTATAGAGCCTATATAATGTATGGAAATGGTATGTACGGTAAAGTTTTCTTTTTCAAATGGGCCATTGTTGGGTCCTATGTCCGAGCTTTCTATTCCATTTGTGTGGCGAACTCCCTTATGTTTTACCCTCCCATGCACTCTGTTTCCCGAAACATGACAATATTTTATGACTATTTACACATTGCAAACACAATAAACATTGGAAATATTTAAGAATGAAATTGCACATAGTCGGGCAGCATCGTCATTATATCGAGCACCCTCTGCTATTATTGGTTGCTCTCTGATTTTGTAATCTACATACCCCCACCTGTCATAATCCGGAGGGCAGCCTTCTGAGATCCATATACCTCACTTTCAAAATCGGGTTTATACTATAAAATGGGCAAAATGTGGACATGTTACCATGTACCTAGTAGGTACATGGTACCATGTCCAAATTTTGCCCATTTTTGTCAATTTCAAAATTTCTCATTGAAAATTCAATATTGTTTCACAAAAACCTTTGCCATCCGTTTATAGAAGGTATAGGTATGTGCACAAGACAAAATCTTCGAGAAGGTGTCATTTTTGTGTTGTCCTAAACAAGAAACACTCAATCAGATTTCATAAAAAATCATGCAAAACATAGATTCGGATGGATATCGTTTATGTTCGATTCCAACAAAATTGCCAATCACCGTGAAGGGTATATATAATTCATAATTCTACATTCAATCCGCATTGCAAATTTAACTTGATATAGCAAATTGTACGTTTAATTACATTTTCATAAACATTTTCATGCGACCACCCCTAATTTTAAGAAAATATGCAAATTCTCAATTTTTTAATATCTGGACTTAAATAGCGGAATTATATCAACAGGTGAAAAACAATTTGTCCATGTTAAATTCCCATAGGACATCTTCACAGAGTATGGGGATTTAACATGGGGACATTTTTTTAATTTCAGAAATACTGGACCGATTTTCAAAATTTAAATTTTGTTTTCTTAGTTAGATCATTTCCAAGTTATCTAGCCAGGTTTCAGAGTCAATTTCATTTTTTTTTCCGTTTTTTGACTCCTCCCACAGCTCCTCCACATCCCTTTTCCCCATGTTAAATTCCCATAGACAAATACATTTTTCGTAATATAATCAATATTTGACCAAATTTCACGAAATAAAAAGAAGGCACATTCTTAAATTTTCCTTTAATTTTTTGTTATTGAAACAAATATTGTTTTTGAATTGTTTATATAGCCGTAAAATTTGGGCAGATTTCGTGAAACAGACAGTTGTTCTATATACGTGTGTGTGTTGGTACACTCCATCATAGGAACTAATTTTGTAAGTAACTGGATCTGTTTTGAGCTGATATTGATCCAATATGGCCGCCAACGTGTTGACGTTTTCTCAATAGTTTGCAGTTAATATTATATTCAAATGAGTTAAAATCTCAGATGTGTTATATCAACATCATACATCGTGTAACAATTAATAATATCAATTAGTTAATAATCAGAATACCATAGATACAATATGGCCGCCGTTCGGGAGAACGAATTGTTATTTCGAGGGAACTAATTGTTAATTCGTGGGAACGGATTGTTATATCGAGGGAACGAATTGTTAAATTCAGGGAACGAATTGTTATTTCGTGGGAACGAATTAATAAGAAAAAATTCATGTCCCCTGCGGGACTCCGTACAATTGACAGTATTTGTACGCCATGACAAAAGCAATATACTTGCTGTCGTGTCCAATGTAAACGTATGCATACTTCGCTGTGACGACTTGTCGGAAGAATATAATACATGGGTGATTTTTAACTCTATGCATGCTGGGAAACTTGTGGGCTATACATAGTTCAAAATAGCGGACAAAACTCATCATATTTTCTTTTATTTCTCATAGTAAATATCATGAATATAAGAAAGAATATACTCCGAATTTGTTTGGCGGATATCTTCACCGCTAGCATGCAAAGAGTTAATACTGTGATCACAACTACACGCTTCACCATGTTTCCTCTTGCTCATTTGTTTTCAATAGAAAGGACGGCAAACGATTAGTATTAGTGTTGTCTGCAGTTGAATCGTATCTGGATGGATTCCAACCGAAACATGTTTGGGCAGCGAATGAGGATCGTTTCCATCGGAGACGTTGTGTTGTGTGGTTGGCCAGGTAAATGTGACACACTGTGCTACAATGGTGATTCCTGTTGGTAAAAACACAGGCACACACCTGTACAGAAAACTGACACAGTTTACAGCTTGGTGTAATATAATTGATAGGAGTCCGTTGGCCTGGATTTTTAACATGTGGTTAGCTACATCATACGTTCTACTTCGTAGTTTGCGTTCTTTGTCAATCGGCAGAAGAGGTGAAACTGGCTGATGGCTGCAACACACAACGATGGCCGAGTTCGCCACTCCATGTGCCGTATAGGAAACAGTAATGAGGCAGTGTTCACATGTATGTTTTTCATATATTCCATCACGTTTATGACGCAAATATTTTTGAATCAATGGATGATCAGGTATAGAACGGGTCCTTAAAAATATTATAGATGTACATGTATATGGCTGTCACAATCGTCGTTAAGGTGCACAATGCCATATGCATCGAAAGTACCCGTGTTCGATGTATGCATTGATGTAGCGTTCCTGGGGTCTGTTTCACTAAACTTCGTACGACTAAAATGTTCGTAAGTGCAAACTTAGGATCGTCTGTAAATTTCAATTGATGGTTTTAAATTTATTGCGCATTGTTATAAGCTTCCATAACACTATTCACCGGGATGGGGGAGGGGCGTTACACTAAACTTCGTACGACTAAAATGTTCGTAAGTGCAGAGTTACAATAGTTTGTTAATTTCAATTAATGGATTTACATTTATTGCGCATGCTCAATAAATGTAAATCCAATAATTGTTTACAAGAAAACAATGTTAATGTGAAATTTACTGACTATCATAATGTTGCACTTTCGAACATTTTAGTCGTACGAAGTTTAGTAAAACGACCCCTGGTAAATTGCAAATTTTGCAATTGATTTTTAAAGCCTATGCTCGATAAATGTAAATCCAATAATTGCTTACAAGAAAATAATGTTAATGAGAAATTTAGTGACTATCATAAGTTTGCACTTACGGACATTTTAGTTGTACGAAGTTTAGTGAAACGACCCCCTGGTAAATTGCAAATTTGGCAATTTATTTTTCAATATTATATAATTTACGCATTGCCAATAGTACACATTTATTTATTTCAAATCGAGACGATTCTAATGGCATCCAAATCTCTGGGGAGTTTGCTGGTTAATATTTTAGAACTAACAACATTCTATACTACATATCTACAGCCGATTTCACCAAAAATCCTAATCATACTTATCTAGCTAAGTATACTTTGAGAAAGTAATCATATATTGTTCCCGAAATTAATTATTTCATATAGAACTAACTACTGTATATACATGTATCTGATGTTTAAAGGTATGCAAAATTACTACACTGGCTGTGATAATGTAATAAATTTAGTATAATAACAAATATTAAATTAATGCTTAAATTGAAAATTTCTCCCTGAAAGTGTACTTAGCAAGATAAGTATACTTTGCTAGTTTGGTGAAATAGGCAACTGATAGTGGCGATGATCACCGCAATACACATGAATGGGTAGTTTTCGTGAGGCTAAATGTTTTATTTCGGAAGAATCCGTCTTGAATGACGTCGGTTATTATTAAATGTTAAGAGTTTTAATTGTTTTAAGTTTGATTGGATATTTAACAAGCAATCAGTCAATCGGCTCTCTGACTAGTAACCAACTGACTGGAGTGCCTATTACTGTGCATAGTTTACAATTGGAAACACCTGTCACCCGCTGTGTTATTATTCAGGTCAACGTAGTAGAACATATGATATAATGTAGCTAATCACATGTAGAAAAGCCAGAAGAACCGACTCCTATCAATTATATTACACCAAACTGTAAAATATGTCAGTTTTCTGGACGGGTTTGTGCCTGTGTTTTTAGCAACATGAACCACCATTATAAATAGCTTCATACACAGAAAATCGTACAGTGTATCACCTTTACCTGGCAAACCACACAACAAATGCCATATATACCCACTACGGTACTGTTATTATCAAATCCAGTGACATGTAAGCAGTTACCCGAGTGTATTGTCTCTGGTGTCTACTCAACTACTATGCGAAGAAATGTGGCTTCACCTATGGATAACGTGTACACTAACAATAGGCTGTGCATCAGATTGGAAAGTTTACACGTATAAATTTATTTTGAGATTGATGGGAGAAATGCTCAGATATCTGATCTTTTGTATAGTTTGCTGGCATAATATTGATAGCTTGCCGTTCTCATATCTGTCTATTATGTATTGCACCAAATCTTATTTGGTTTACTGTCATATTTTTTGCTGTTTGTATCAAACTGTACGATCGCTTGTACATACAAAGATGGCGGAGATGGCAACTCAATGCTCTATACAGTAACAAGACAATATTCACATATGTTATATTAATATATCACATCACTCTTATGAAGCAATTATCACCGTAAAGTCAAGTGTATATATCTATTACCTAATACATTAATCGATCAGTAGCCGATTTCTCCAACATTGCAAAGTACACTTTTCTAGCAAAGTATACTTTGAGGGAGTAATCATTTATTTTTCCTGAAATGCAATAGTTCATAAAGAACTAACGACTGCATATATTTGATGATTAAAAGTATGCAGAATTATTACTGTATTTATTACATTATCACAGCCAAAATGGCTGTGATAATGTAATAAATTCAGTATAATAAAAATTTATCCTAAAATTGAAAATTTCTCCCTCAAAGTATACTTTGCTTGAAAAGTATGTTTTGTAATGTTGGTGAAATAGGCTACTGATTACCGTAAGTATCCGGCATGGGGTGCTTCACAATAATTATAGTTTCAGACAATATATTCATACTTTGTGGCATGCTGTTTCTACGGAGTCCCGTAGGGGACATGGATGTTATTTTATTAATTCGTTCCCACGAAATAACACTTCGTTCCCTCAATTTAACAATTCCTACCTCAAATTAACAATTCGTTCCAACGAAATAACAGTTCGTTCCCTCGAATTGACAATTCGTTCCACGAAATAACAATTCATTCCCACGATATAACAATTTGAGTAGTATATAGGAGTCGAAATGATACCACCCCCAATTGTGGATGCAAATTTCACACACATCCTCTTTTGAGCCATACACGTGGAAAAGCAGGTGAATTTTTATGTCCAAAATATGAGAAAATATGACATACGAGAATGGAAAGGTCGAGACATCCACTATTGGGACGAAGACATCCATAATTGGGACGAGAGTTATCCACAATTGGGACGAGAGTATCCACAATTGGGGGTGGTACAAAAGACGATATTTTCGCCCAATTGGGGGGGTTGGTAGTACAAAAGACGATGTTTGCACCCGATTGTGGATACTCTCGTCCCAATTGTGGATAACTCTCGTCCCAATTATGGATTCTAGACGTCCCAATAGTGGATACATTGCAAAAATCGGAAAAAACATCCACAATTGTGACAAAAACATCCACAATTGTACTACCAAAAAAAAATAAAAAAATCACCGACGAAACAAAAAAGAAGTACGGGATCGGCAGTGCCAGACTTCGAAAAATCTGGGACGATGTCGATGCGGAACGTAGTATAAAACCCGAAGAAACCCCCGAAGAACAAGAAATCCCTACCCCCGTAGTACACAGGGTGTCCGCGCCTGGTTTTGCGGGCCCCACCGAGTTCCCCACGTATCTACTGCAAGATGTACGAAACGCCAGCTCGTTCGAAGAATCGACGCACCTGTCCGACATGGAGAGACGTTTGGAGAACCGCGTCCAGTTGGACGCGTTGGAACGTAGACTGTTGGACGCAATTTTCGACGATGCCGATTCCGAGTGTCCGAAGAAAGACGAGTGCCCGAGGAAGAAGAGTGCCAGACGGAATCCGGGTTGGAGGTGCACGACGTCTGGAGAACCGTAGAGAATGCGAAGTGGTGGCTGGGTGTAGCGGTGGTGGCGTACGCGGTTTGCAGACCACTGTTCCCATTCGTGGGTCTAGAGGCCTGTAGACTCTGGAAGAGCAAAACAGACACCGACGCCCAGTTCGTGCACTCCGCAAAACAGTCCGGTACGCCGAAGGAAAAAACTAGCGACTCCGTACACCAGCACTCTGGTAGTAGCGACCCGTTCTACATGGAGTAGCCTTTTTTGGAAAAAAAGTTCTTTGTCTTTTTAGAATTGTCTTTCGAGTTGTATTTCCGAGTTGTCTTTTCGAGTTGTCTTTCTACCTCCTTTGGGAGAGGTTTTCTGTTTTTCGGTGTGGTCTAGATTTTGTTTTGCTCTTGGGAGACGATTTTTCTTCGTCTTTCCCAAAAGTCCAAATGTGGACAATTGGGTGGTATCATTTTTCTACCTCCTTTGGAGAGAGGTTTTCGATCTTTTCCAAAATATTTTGCGCCCAATTAGACACAAAACACTATTGGGAAAATGGAGTGCGAAAAGTGTGGTAGAGTCTTTGCCAAAAAGTACAACTTGGCTCGACACGAGAAACGAAAAAATGGGTGTAGTCCGCCGCGCTTCTTGTGCGATGGTTGCGGAAAGACTTTTTCCCATGCACGGTCCCTAGTTAGGCACGGCCACACCTCGTGTCCGGATGGCCCCCCAAGCGAAAACGCGCGGCTACAACTTCGGATTGCAGATCTAGAGCAAGCGCTGGCCGTAGAAACACGAAAACGAGAAATCGCCGAGTCCTGTGTTCGCGCTCTGCGAGAAAAGGTCTTGTAGATGCGAGCTTCTTTTTCCAACCCGTCTTTCCCAAATGTGTCCAAATACACAAATGGGTGGTATCATTTCTGTTTGCCTCTTGGGAGGCGAATTTTTTTCTACACTTTTCCCAAATGTGTCCAAATACACAAATGGGTGGTATCATTTCTGTTTGCCTCTTGGGAGAGGTTTTCTGGTATTTTGTTTGCCGTTGGGGGTCGAGATGGGGGCAAACTGGCTAGTGCAAAAATGTGCAAAAATGTGCAGAATCTCTACAGATCGAGATCTGCCCAATCGATCTCGTCGTCGACGTTCTCGTGTCTCGCTCCCTCGCGAGGTTTTCCATCCCGCAGTCTAGCTACCTCCTCCTCCAACTCTACCACCCTCCTCTCCAGTACCAGGATCCTCTTCCTGGTCGCAGCCTTCTTCTTGCTACCCTCCGTGGTTCTATCTTCTGGCCCCTCGGGACACCTATTCGAGCGATGTTGCCAGAGAGTCTTGTAGGTGGCGAACTTCCCTCCACATCCGGGACACTCTCTCGTGGGAGGTCTGCACGGGTTCTTGCGACCCATGTGTCTTCGAAGATTTGCGGGCTTGTCGAAACCCTTGCCACATGTTTCGCATTCCTTGTATGGCATTGTGTCTGTCTATTCCAATGGGAAACATATCTTCAATTGGGCGTTCGATTGTGGATGTGCCGAGGCGAAACGAGACGAGGTGGCGAGTTGGGTGGGGGAACCTCCAAAAATTGTGGCTCGTGCAGAATGTACTAGAACCCCCATCCACTATCGGGCGAAAACATCGTCTTTTGTACTACCAATCCCAAGTGTGTATATCGTGCCAATTGTGGATACTCTCGTCCCAATTGTGGATGTCTTCGTCTCAATTGTGGATATTCTCATTGTCCTTTGCCATATTTTGTCATATTTTTGTCATATTTGGTCATTTTTTTTTTTTTTCAATTTTGGTAGTACAATTGTGGATGTTTTCGTCACAATTGTGGATGTTTTGCAATTTTGCAATGTATCCACTATTGGGACGTCTAGTACAAAAGACGACGTTTGCGCCCGATTGTGGATACTCTCGTCCCAATTGTGGATGTCTTCGTCCAATTGTGGATATTCTCATTGTCATTTGTCATATTTTGTCATATTTTGGTGATTTTTTTTGATTTTTTTTTGGTTTTTTTTTTTGGTAGTACAATTGTGGATGTTTTTGTCACAATTGTGGATGTTTTTTCCGATTTTTGCAATGTATCCACTATTGGGACGTCTAGAATCCATAATTGTTGGGACGAGGAGTTATCCACAATTGGGACGAGAGTATCCACAATCGGGCGCAAACATCGTCTTTTGTACTACCAACCCCCCCAATTGGGCGAAAATATCGTCTTTTGTACCACCCCCCAATTGTGGATACTCTCGTCCCAATTGTGGATAACTCTCGTCCCAATTATGGATGTCTTCGTCCCAATAGTGGATGTCTCGACCTTTCCATTCTCGTATGTCATATTTTCTCATATTTTGGACATAAAAATTCACCTGCTTTTCCACGTGTATGTTGGCTCAAAAGAGGATGTGTGTGAAATTTGCATCCACAATTGGGGGTGGTATCATTTCGACTCCTATATACTACTATTTGTTCCCTCGAATTAACAATTCGTTCCCATGATATAACGGTTTCCATGTTAATTCTAGGAAACGAATTGTGAAATCGTGAGAACGAATTATTATATCGTGCGAACGAATTGTTATTTCGTGGGAACGAATTGTTAAAGTGAGGGAACGAATTGTCAATTCGTGGGAACGAATTGTTAATTCTAGGGAACGAATTGTTAAATTGAGGGAACGAATTGCTATTTCGTTAGAACGAATTGTTATTTCGTGGGAACGAATTAATATTAAAAAAATCCATGTCCCCTGCTGGGCTCCGTACTTCAAAATAATTATAGTTGCGGAAAATGTTTTCCTACTTTATGGCATGCGGTGAAGTTGCTGATTGGCTGGCTCATGTCAGCGGATTCATCAGGATCTGCACTGTCTGTAGTTCCAAATACAGAACTCTAATTACATTTCATTACAATGCATTAAAAATGCAAAAAAAAAAATTATCTCCTAATTTAGTAACTCCAAATTAGGAAATATTATATCCTAATTAGGAGTTAGTATCTCCTAAATAATTCTGACTTACTATATATTAATTAATTAGGAGTCAGTATCTCCTAATTAGGAGTTATTATCTCTTAGTTAGGACTTACTATCTCCTAATTAGGACTTACTATCTGTTAATACATTAGGAGTCAGTATTTCCTAATTAGGAGTTATTATCTCCTAATTAGGACATACCATCTCCTAATTAGGACTTACTGTCTCTTAATAAATTAGGAGTCAGTATCTCGTAATTAGGAGTTAGTATCTCCTAATTAGGACTTACTATCCCCTAATTAGTGTTAGTGTCAATGCTAAAAACTATTTTACTATTATACTAACTCCTAATTAGAAGATACTAAGTCCTAATTAGGATTATCTCCTAATAATGAATTTATATCTCCTAATTAGGAATTAGTATCTCCTAATCAGGACTTGATATCTCCTAATTAGGAGATAAATATATCTTAGCATTGGCACAAGGACGCTTCAATACATAAGAGTTATGACGGAGTATTATTTCCAAATGTGCGTTTAAAGCTTTCTTTGTTTAATTTCTACTTCGTGGAGAGTGACCTAAGTATTTTGCTAACACACACTTTATGAGGTAAGTTTATGGTAACATATTTGTGTCATATTGTATACATTGCCTCTCAATAACAATATAGTGAAGTATGAACGTCAACACCCTGCAGGTGTTGTCTATATTTTAGTGCGCGAAGTGCAAATGCTATTACGCACAGTTTTACTGTGTCGCGTGGTGTACCGATTTTGCTAACATACATATAGCTCACCCATAAGGGGAAATAGTGGCAGAAATACCCAGATGACCGTTGATATATCCACTTCAAGGTCTGATCGAGTACAGGCAATTTTGACAGGGGTAACAGTCAGATATTAGCCTAAATCCAAGATGGCCGCCATGTTACCATATTTGTTGATATCACTGCTCACAATTTAAATATTTTAGCGATTCAAATGGTTATAGTGTCGTATTTGAACATATGGAATAAATTGATAATAATAGGAAGCAGTTCGACCTTTTCATAAATCCAAGATGGTCGCCAAATGTCAAAATGTCCACATTTTATCACATGTTTGCTATCAGTTGATAGTTTTAAGTGGTGTAAAATGCTATATACTGTTCATTGGACGCACAAACTCGTTTGAGTAAATCTACGATGTCAATGGAATGCATGATTCATCTGCAAACATCCATAATGGCCGCCAAATACCAATATTGTATTACAACTTTCCACATAGGTGCATGTTCATTTGATCTCATAAAGCTATTTAGAAATCTATATTCAGATTTTGAGACGCACAGAGGTCGTTCGAATGAGTCTACTAAATAATTGAACCTTAATAACATTTGCATAAATCGAAGATGGCCGCCAAATAACAATATTGCCGTACAACATTCATGTTTATTTAATATCATAGGCTATTGTGAAAACTATATTCATATTTCTCTATGCATACCACCAGCGTTCGAATGAATCTATTATATGATTGAACATTAGCATCATTTGCATGAATCCAAGATGGCCACCAACTATCAATAATTATATGTTCACTTCGTTTTTCTCAATTCATATACTTAGATGATATATAAAATGCAAATGTTATTTGTTATTATGTTTGATTTGACAAACTGATTTGTTTCACAATGTCGTTGACGTTATACTTTGTCAATGTCCAATAATACGCATATAACCAAGGCAACCGCAATAAACATAGTAAAACAGGCTTCAAGTGCAATCAGTCATATCGTAGAGCTTACTTACAAACGCACATTTGATAAAGGCATGTACAATATCGTGTATATATTCTATTTGTTTGTTTGATGCATTGTGCTGACATTTTGTAAGTTTGTTAAACTACCAATAATCACCACATATATATTGACCGTCATTCTATGGATACATACATGATATATGAGTCTTGCTTATAATATACAAACAGCCCTTCGGACCAAATACATGGTAAGCATCTCAATTTATATGTAAACAATGGACATTAAATCGATTGACTGTGGATTTTAGTTGTTATGCTTTCATTTAATCGTATTACAGTAAATGAGCAATCACAGTCAGAACAATAGTGCACTTGTTCGCTAACACTGATACGCTGTATGTATTCTCTAAGAAACGCACCATACAATGAAAATCAGTGGATGGTTGTGGACGGTGATATTCATATCAACAACTAGTAGCAACAACAGTTACCGGAGCATCATAGCCGACATTCACATTTAATCAGCTGTTCCATAGCCTTAGCGGTGCAAAGCAAATAACGTTCTCATGCTGACTATGTCTGGTGCGAACCACATTAACCCGGATTTGGTAACTTGTGCATGCAACCTGCGCAATACGAACCTGTGTACTGTCAACGCTGCTTTGGAATAGTGAAGTTATTGAAAACCATATATTTTCTTTGTGTGCGTTCGTGTGTCTCGAATATATCGATGTAGTTCCAAAGTATGTTACAATAAAAGTAGTAGGGAACTGTGTTAAACGCACCAAACGTTTTATTGACAATGCACTAAAATAGTACGGTACCAGTGGAACCCCTCTAAACCGGACACCCTGGCACCCCCCCCCCCCTCATTGTGCTTAATTTAGATGGGTGTTAATGTGATTTATGTCATTGTCCTGTCTGTTCATGATTGAACATGACAGAACTTGGCCATCGAGTGATTGTAACAATGGCACCCCTATAAACTGGACACACTGCGAACCTGCCAGGGTGTCCGGTTTAGAGAAGTTCCGCTGTATGAAGAAACACGTATGTCAAGGCTACACGTATGTCATATGGTATTTACAGTAACTGAAGAGTACCAATTGTATACATTTAGACCATAGCAAGTTCTTTCTCTGTTAAGCGTCCGCGTGCGGGTAGGTTTTGTAAATGATTCTGTGAAAAAACAAACACAATGTGTATGCTATTTTATACTGTTTCCTGGTGAAGTAACATGAAAACTGATTGGGGAATTGTCCAATTATTAAAGCTTTTTTTTCTAAAGTTTGCTAGCTGAAATTTAAATTTATTCTACAAACTTTCTCAACACTTTGCAGGGTTGAAGAAGTTTTTAACATAAATTTACCTCGAGTTCGTTTTTTGTTCAAGGCCTTGTTTTTGCCGTATACGTAGGTAGGTTTTGCTCAACTGGGTGGACGCTTAACATAAACAATATATGGTATGGCCTTATATGAAGCTGTAACGGAAAGTATGGACGTCAATCGCCAAGAAGCCAGCGTAACCATATCATGCGTTTATTTATGCCAGATTTTGTTACTGCACGTATGAAAAATACGTAAAGTGTATAGTTATGCATTGTTTTAAAGTCACTCTTTTCATTAAATTTTCCTTTTAATGTGTAATGGCACGGTGTATTAAACATCATACAGAAAATTTAATAAAAATAGTGACTTTAAAACAATGTGTATTAAATGTACTTCCCTTCGGAGGTTATTGGAAATTTGCATAGTTATGGTTCAGTTTGTCCAATATTTGTGTGTGTTAATTCCCCACACTATGCATGTTGGCAGTGGGTCTCCGTAAATGAAACTATATAACAATAAAATGGGAAGATGTATTGTCTATGTAATCTCTATCTTATTGAAAAAATACACCGTATATATCTAAATGATAACAGCGATGGTACCTTTTGTAATGTAGGTACAAAAAAAAAGAATAATTTTTGAATGAGATAAGGTAATTTTAATACACCCACCCGGACATAGGAAAAGTCTAAAAATATATAAAATGTAGACTTGCACCATGTAACTTAAGTCCCGATTTTCAAAGTGAGGTACATTGATTCCAGAAGGTTTCCCTCCGGATTATGATACCTGGGGATATGTAGTTTCCAAAAATATGTTCAAAACAATAATATCAGAGGTTGCTCGGTATGTCGAAAAATCAGAGGTGTGCCCCCGAACTATAAGGGAAACCAATCACATTTGACAAACCCGTGTATTCTCGGCGTCCGGTTTAGAGATGTTCCTATGTATGCTGTATAATACACCGTGTCATTACAAATTAAAAGGAAAGATAATGCACTACTTTCTATCTATCCTACCTCACCCACATTATCTAGTTTTGATCCCAGCTTATTAAAGGTACATGCCCACTCAGTAGGCACAAATGTTCTTTATATGAATTAAATAAGTGTATAATTGTGTCACTATTCCACCAGTTCTAAAACTTACCAGTTATCGCTATACAGTTATAATCATTTAGTAAACATATTAATTTTACTGATAGTGACTCGCGGTGGTATCAGGCTCTTTTCATATGCAAATGAGGCATGATATATTTATTTATATATACAAATTAAATGCGTCACCTGAAAACTAATATTTTCGACTGATTAGAAAGTATGATCATCACACATCAAAAAATAAATACAGAGAATATATAGTAATGTCCGTGAACATGTTAAGGAAACACGGTTATCGCCCCTGATATAATTGTGGAAATTTACGTCTGATATAAAATGTATAATAATGCCAATCAATACGCGGGGCAATGGTGAAGGAATGTTTCTTTTGCCAGAAAGTGTCCCAGATGATGTCTCTGATATAAAGAATAGTTTGTGCCTACTGAGTGGGTATGTACCTTTAAGCAAACCAGACATGGTACATGTATGGGGTGGAATAAATTACTTAGAACACGGTTGTCCGCAGAAGCTCGCGGATTATCTCCTCATACATGCGGACCAGCCGTGTTATAAGTATTACTTATAACACTTCAGCCATATTCCCGACTTTTGTCCCCAGATTATTAAGCAAACCAGATATGGTACGGGTATGGGGTGGGATAAATTACTTAGAGAGCACGCTGAAGCTAGTACAGTGACACCCCTTGAAGGAATACTTTAATATTCACATACAGTGAAACCTCTCTAAACCGGACACCCTGGGAGGTCCCCAGGGTGTCCGGCTTAGAGAGGTTTCACTGTAGATCAGACATTTGATTATTCTGAGCCATACTTGTGTGCTACGCGATCAGGAATAGACATTATCACCCAAGATAAATGACCAAGAAACTCATCGAAAATAAGATCACAAGTGTTTTCTTGGTGTTCCGTTTAGAGAGGTTTCACTGTGCTTCATACATTTGATCGTATGTGACACACTCGTTGTACCATTAGCACAGCGGATTATCTCCTCGTACACGCGGACAAACCGTAATCTAAGTATTATCTATTGTAGCAACTCTTCCGAAGATCGGCAGTTTGAAATAATCACAAAACTCAACACCACAGGGTATATGGCAATACTTACAGCAGGAGGTCTCCCCGAGGGATACCCGCAGTTTATATACTCGCGAAATGCCTCCTCCGATGGCGACTTTCAGTCTGATGGTGAGTCGAATTTGTGACTGTGTTTTTATGTGGTTATGACTGGAGAAATTGGCTGATGTAATTTGTGACCAGTATAGCTTCTGATTAAATAGCACACTCTTGTTGCCAGGGGGCCGTTTCACTAAACGTTGCACGACTAAAATGTTCGTAAGAGCAAACTTATATAATCTGTAAATTTCACATTAACAATGTTTTCTTGTATGCAGCCTATACTCAATAAATGTAAATCCATCAATTAAAATTTCCGGACGATTTAAAATTTGCATTTACGAACAATTTAGTCGTAAGAAGTTTAGTGAAACGGGCCCCTGATATCGATCTATGGTGTTTGTTAGAAGCGTGACGTCTGGTTCATTGATGGAATGGCGAGTGAAGATCCTGATCTTGATCTACAATGGTCGCAAAACTCAGTCACACCCACGTGGTATTTTCTGAAATATCCCTTCCCCAACTCATGTCCACCAATGTAGTGTTAGAATTCCCGTAGTTCGCTTGGCTTAGATCGCATTCCACGTGCATCATGTAAATACGAATATACATGATTTGTTTTGCCCTTTCCTTGTCATGTACTACTAAAATATGTGTTATGTTTTCATTTATTTACGTCTCTCAAATTGTACAAACAACACGATTTCCACCACGGAAGCTATGCCGTGCCTGCAGAGACATTCGACCGTAATATGATCATAGCCATGTGCTAAAGTAAGCATCACAAAAACCGCCAGAGAAGTGAATGCTTAAAACACGGAAAACGTCATGGCTGAAGAAACGATTTTACTTAATGCATGAGTATGTTCCAAATGCTCACATGTATCGAGTGTCTAAATATTGAAGCAATCTGTCAAGTAAAGGTAAAGTTATATCATGATGATGAAACTTGTAGAAACGTTTTTACACAAACAAATGACTAAGTTTTTTCCGCAAATATGTGAAGGTACACAAGGTCAATGCCATTTTAATGGCAGCATGAGTGTGTTCCGAATACTTACATGTATCAAGTATCCAAAAAATAAAGCAATTCATCAAGTGAAATTAATGTTATACGATGATGAAGAAACTTGTACAAACTGTTTGACGCAAAACAAATGACTACGTGTTTCCGCAAACCTGTGAAGATAAAAAAAGGTCAAGGTCATGTTAATGGCAACATGAAGGTGTTCCGAATGATCACATGTATCAAATGTCAAAATATTGAAGTAATCCGTCAGGTAATATTAAAGTTATACCATGATGAAGAGGCTTGTACAAACATTTGGACGAACAAAAATGGCTTAGTGCTACCGCAAACATGTGAAGGTAGAAAAGGTCAAGGTCATGTTAATGGCGGCATGAGTGTGTTCCAAATGCTTACACATACCAAGTGTCCAATTATTGAATCAATCGGTCAAGTAATGTTAAAGTTATACCATTATGAAGAAGCTTGTTCAAACATTTTGACATTTCGGACGACGACGATGCGGACGACGACGACGACGGAAAAAGCGGCGAAAAGAGTCGCGCCTTCTGCTAAAGCAGGCGTGAAAAAATCAGCATACAGTACATGTATATTTAGATACACATATTGCATAATTGCCGTTTCATGTAGATATATGCACATACAAATAAATATCCTGACTAAAATAATAAATGATAACCGCAGATGGTACATGTATGTATGGAAGCCTACTGGTGCCTATGCTAAAATATGTTTATCTCCTAATTAGGAGATAGTTACTCCTAATTAGGAGATAGTATCTCGTAATTACTACTTTCCTAATTCGAAGTTAGTATCTCCTAATTACGAGATATAGCATTTTTCAGCATTGACACAGATAGTAAGTCCTAATTAGGAGAATCTAACTCCTAATTACGAGATACACTCCCGCCTGCGATTCTCTTACCAAGAATTGCAATCCAGCGGTCCTTGAATTGCAATTCGTCCCCTCTGAAATTGCAGTCCAATTGCGCGCGGTCCCGTTTTTTGCAGTCATTCTTTCGCGATACCGTTTGTGCGGTCATTCTTTCGCGGTCCAGTTTGTGCGGTCATTCTTTCGCGATACCGTTTGTGCGGTCATTCTTTCGCTATTTGCGGTAAAAACTTACCGTATCATCGTTTAGTACAGTTTTTTTTACGTTATACAGACGTACTATACGAATATTATACAAACATACGATATCCGTTCGTATATACGATATATCCGTACGGATATGGTATGAATATACAGTGGGTCATCGTGCGGTTAAAATATACCGATGCACCGGTTCATTTCGCATGCAAACATCCGGTTTTCATTTCGATCATCTGCCACAATTTTAAGTTTTTCAAAATGAATAAATTTTCAGTTTTACGATACAGAAACAATTTAAAACTGAGTATTGTGAAGTACGGTATCACAGTACATATACATGTGTGTTCAATACAGTAATTCATCAGTAATTCATCACTGTACTCCGCAACACCGCTGGGGACACAAAACAATGATCCCCCACACACACCAGCCATCTACATTTGACGTCCTAAAAGTTCCGGTCGATATCCCACAGTGGGAACAATGTGTATCACCATCACCACCCGTTTTTGTCTATGACTACACTACACCCCCCCCCCCCCCCCCCCCCCCCCCCCCCCCCCCGCCACCACCACTCTGTCTGTAACGCAGGATGACGTGGCCGACTGATCAAGTGCTAAACTAGTCCTGGTGCGATGGCCGACTGATCAAATGCTCTACTAGTCTTGGTGCGATGGCCGACTGATCAAGTTCTAAACTAGTCATGGTGCGATGGCCGACTGATCGAGTGCTATACTAGTCCTGCTGCGATGGCCGACTGATCAAGGGCTAAGCTGGTCTCGGTGCGATGGCCGACTGATCAAGGGCTAAACTATTCCTGGTGCGATGGTCGACTGATCAAGTTCTAAACTAGTCCTGGTGCGATGGCCGACTGATCGAGTGCTATACTAGTCCTGGTGCGATGGCCGACTGATCAAGTGCTAAAGTAGTCCTGGTGTGATGGCCGACTGATCAAGTTCTAAATTAGTCCTGGTGTGATGGCCGACTGATTGAGTGCTATGCTAGTCCTGGTGCGATGGCCGACTGATCAAGTGCTAAAGTAGTCCTGGTGTGATGGCCGACTGATCAAGTGCTATACTCGGCATGGCCAACTGATCACGTGCTATACTGGGCATGGTGAGATGGCCAACTGATCAATTGCTATACGTACTGGGCATGGTGCAATGGCGACTATTCAAGCGCTATACTAGTTATGGTGCGATGGCAGACTGATCAAGTGTTCTGCAAGTCCTGGTGCGATGACCGACTGATCAAGGGCTAATCTAGTCCTGGTGCGATGGCCGACTGATCAAGTTCTATGCTAGTCCTGGTGCGATGGCCGACTGATCAAGGGCTACACTAGTCCGGGTGCGATGGCCGACTGATCAAGGGCTACACTAGTTTTGGTGCGATGGCCGACTGATCAAGGGCTAAACTAGTCCTGGTTCGATGGCCGACTGATCAAGGGCTAAACTACTCCTGGAGCGATGGCCGACTGATCAAGTTATATACTAGTCATGGTGAGATGGCCGACTGATCAAGTGCTAAACTAGTCCTGGTGCGATGGCCGACTGATCAAGTTCTAAACTAGTCCTGGAGCAATTGCCGACTGATCAAGTTCTAAACTAATCCTGGAGCGATGGCCGACTGATCAAGTTCTAAACTAGTCTTGGTGCGATGGCCGACTGATCGAGTGCTATGCTTGTCCTGGTGCGATGGCCGACTGATCAAGGGCTAAACTACACTCCCGCCTGCGATTCTCTTACCAAGAATTGCAATCCAGCGGTCCTTGAATTGCAAGTCGCCCCCTCTGAAATTGCAGTCTAATTGCGGTCCAATCGCGGTCCCGTTTTTTGCAGTCATTCTTTCGCGATACCGTTTGTGCGGTCATTCTTTCGCGATACCGTTTGTGCGGTCATTATTTCGCTATTTTCTGTAAAAACTTAGCGTTACGCGTATATATACACCTACATTAGCGCTTTCCTGCTCCTTACCTATTTGTATATACTAATATCGCATACATATCGTAATCGTATAGTATTGGTATATTTAATGAGCATATCATATGATCATATAATATTGGTTTGTTTGTACCGTATCATCGTATAGTACAGTTTGTTTACATTATACAAACGTACTATACGAATATTATACAAACATACGATATCCGTTCGTATATACGATATAATCCGTACGGATATTGTAATGAATATACAGTGGGGTCATCGTGCTGTTAAAATATACCGATGCACCGGTTCATTTCGCATGCAAACATCCGGTTTTCATTTCGATCATCTGCCACAATTTTAAGTTTTTCAAAATGAATAAATTTCAGTTTTACGATACAGAAACAATTTAAAACTGAGGATTGTGAAGTACGGTATCACAGTGCATATACATGTGTGTTCAACACAGTAATTCA